>PVKM010013386.1:0-30355 GCA_004027735.1 Carollia perspicillata
ACACCAGTGAAGGTGATGAATGCTTGGA
The DNA here is from genome assembly GCA_004027735.1 of Carollia perspicillata. NCBI lineage: Eukaryota > Metazoa > Chordata > Mammalia > Chiroptera > Phyllostomidae > Carollia > Carollia perspicillata. The sequence continues at coordinate 29 of PVKM010013386.1, forward strand.
TTTGAAATATATTGTGAAAGGGTTTTGCATGTGGATAAGAGCAGGTCTTCTTGTAAAAAGACCCCTAAGCTTTTATCTTGAACAAATAAATGAATGTGGCCCTATTTATTGACAGGAATATGCTGGGAAAGAAAGAGGTTAAGAAGCCTTGGCTGGTGTAGTTCAGTGGATTGAGCACGGGTCTGCAAACCAAACAACCGCGGTTCAATTCCCAGTCAGGGCACATGCCTGGGTTGCAGGCCAGTTCCCAGCAGGGGATGCATGAGAAGCAACCATACATTGATATTTCTCTCCCTCTCTCCTTCCCTTCCCCTCTAAAGATAAATAAATAAAACCTTTAAAAATTAAAAAAAAAGAAAGAGGTTAAGAAGAAAAACCAAGACATTAATTTGATATGCCTACTGGATATCTAAATGAAGATGCCTGAAAAGCACACATTTGAAGAAGGAAAAAGTCAGGACTGAAGATACATATGTGTCAGAAATGTTTACATAGTATTAAATATTAATGTACATTTCACATAGGACTAGATAAGATACCTAGGGAGAAAGTACAGACAGAAACAAGAGCATGCCTAAGTGCTCAGTCCCAGAGGCATTTCAACATTCAGAAATAGAGAAGGTATTTTCTATTCACACATCATCCCTGCTAACATGATAAATCATTCTGCTTTGCTCAGGAATGAGGGCTTTCCCAGGATGCAGGGCTCTGTGCTAAAATCAGAAAGTCCCAGGCAAACTTAGATGAGTTGGTCACCCTAAACCCTCAGTCCATCCATTTTTCACTATTTCTTCCCTGCTCTAAGCCCAAGAAAGCTAACCTCTGCAGAATGCTCTACCCCCAGGCTCCCTTCCCTCTGTCTTCCTAGGGTTCAGCAAATGAGAAGCATCAGCAGACTAGAGGGGGAAGAGGAGAAAGAAATATATGAATATTTATACATTTATTTCAGTTCCTCCCCATCCCTCTGCACAAAATGACTCCTGTGCAGCATCCCTTTTTCATGGACCTAAGGCCTGGCTGCAATTGTACACTCAGGCCTAAGGGTGGTAACAGCGTCTTGCTGATACTAATCGCCAGGTGCTTCACAGGCCTTTACTGCTCCCTCTAACCTGTATGTGCTTCTCTAAACAGCCCCAGGGTTAAAGTCTCCATGGGCAAACCTGGTTAAGAGGAACTAATGCACAATTTGGGAGGCACAAGGCAGTCCAACACAGAAGAGGCCTGAAGGTGGAAGAAACAAAGATGGTCAGGACAAAGAGGCCAGGAGGGCTAAGAATCATCAGTGTTCGTGATTTTCCATTTAGTAATACCTTCCTCTTTAACATGTTTTAGAGACTTGTGGGCCTATATTTTGGTCTCATAACAGTTGGAAGGGTGCTACAGGCATTTAGTGGGCAGGAACTAGGGATGCTAGAAGTCCTCCTGTATTCCAGGTAGTCCCAGAGTATCAATTATTTTGGATGGTTCCAATTACCAAAGAATTGCCTCATTTCTCAGTAGATTTTGAAATGCCTGGTTAAACGTTCATATAACTGGGGGTGGCAGAAAAATGTGATCTGAGCTTAGTTCCTGTTTTAACATAAAGTACTCTTGCACAGTTTTAATGTAAATTTTACCTTTTCAATAAATGTAAATGTTGTGTAAATCAAAGGAAGGTTTTATGGGTTTATTGGGAAATTTACCAAAGTAATTTATCATTTCAGAAAAATTATGTTATGACAGCATGGTATTTAATTACCCATTATAACACAGCCATTTCAGTCTGTAATTCTGTATTTATTGCAAGCAGATTACTATTTGTTTATGTATTCTAGTATAGTTGTGCTTGAGCAGTCATATATTAAAGTACATATTATTTATGTTATATATTCTTTTTTCTCATATTACATTTGGGTAATTATATTGATTTTTTAATACTGTGTGTATTGTTAGATGATGTCTATGAAATTCATTTTAAAACAGTAAAGGGAATATAAAACATAAATATTTGTTATGGTGGAAGAATTGGGTCCAATACAATTGAGAATAACTGATAAACATGGACATTGAAATCTATGAAAATGATGACCATTTACTGGTGAAGAGAGTCAGGTTTTAAAAATGTTCAGTGAATGAGAAGGAATGGCTAGGGCAGTGGCTCTGAAATTTGGCTTCACCATCAGCCCCCTGGGGAGCTTCTGCAAGTCCTAAGTCCCAGGCTGGCCACATTAGAATCTCTCAGAGTGGGGCGTGGGCATCAGTACTTTTTGAAATTCCTCAGTGCAGCCAAGTTTGAGAACCACTGAACCAAAAAATCAGGAGAAAATTACAACAAGGAGGAATCGAAGGTGTTGAAGTCTGATGGTAAGCCATTTTAAAAATCAGTGGTTTTTAGGATTGGGAGAAGGAAAGAATGGTCCAAAATTGACAATGGGGAGCCAGGTGAACCCCGACTCCAACTCTGGGTCTGCAGAAAATAGCAGCCACCATTGAAAGGTCTACTGGGAAACTGGAACCCTCAGGAGTGACAGGTTCTGTTATGAACAATAATTGCAAATAAGAGAAATGAGGTAAAGGGGACATGTAAGGACAAGGTAGGGATATAGGGATGTCAGCTAAGTTCCAGGGGCATATTAAGTAGAAGGACACGGTGTGGCTGGTAAGGGGACAAGTTTAAGTCATATTAGGAAATGGACAGAGAGCATACTGATAAAACAAACAAAAAAAAATTCCAGGAATAATCTGGGAGAGAAAGGTGGAATACTGAGGGGATCAGTCTTGATGTCTCGAGAGGAAGATGGGCGACCCATTCTAATTATATCTCCTGTAGCAGATACAGTCCACGCCCTGACTAGAGCCTCTGGGATTCCTTTGACCCCTTCTGGTGTCCCACCCCTGGCTTCTTTGTGTTTTTGCTTGTAGAGGCTGGAACCTGCAACTCTCTTCAGAGGGTTGCCCTTGACTTAGGGGAGCCACCTGGCAGAGCGGAAAATGCCTAGGGGCTTACACTCCACAGGGATAGCCGTAGCCAATCAGGGACTGGGGCAGAAACACGAAGACCTGGCTCCTTTGCCTCCTCAGGAAAAACTCTAGGCCTTCATTTTTATTCCAGACTTTTCCTATATGATCAAGCTGAAATTACCCTCCTTACTTTGCCTAAAATCGTTCCTTTGCTTGGCTTCTTCCCCTTCCCTGTCCTGCTTCTCCCACTTCCTTCCTTACCAGTTTCTCCTTGAAAATACTTTAATAAATCACTTGCTCTTGAGATCACCTTCTGGGAAACTTAACCCAAGATGGCCTTTTCTTATGATGGTCAGGCAGCAGCATGTGTTAGCAGGAGTGGGAGGTGTTGGGAACCACCCTGCCTGGTTTCAGGAGCTGTAACCCCCCCATGGCTAAGGCTGAGTGAGCAACCTCTGGACCATAAGCCACTAAGGAGACAGAGCTTATCTCTCTGGAAGGAGCGCCGCTTTTGCTCCTTTTTTCATAACTGTCCTCCAATGCTTGATCAGTTAGCTGATGACAGGTAAGATTCCCCAAGTGGGGAATGACCTAGGACAGGCATGATCACATGGAGGCCCCAGGGAAGGACTTGGGGGCTATGGAGAAAAGGGGTGCTGGACCCTTGCCCCTCAGCTTTGACAAAGCCTGACTCCCCTGAATCTTCAAGAAGTCTCTGATAATTTCTTGGCTACCTTGCCTCCTCTGCTGGGCTTAAGCCTGAAACAATAACAAAGGGTGGTGCAGCCCTGTGCTGGATAGGGCAGGCTCCCTGGGTGATCAGGCCTGAGAAAAGATATGTAAATTCCTGTGACACCTGCTTTGCTAAGAATACTCTTAGTTAAATGATAAAAACCTGAGCAAGAAACAGTTTACTTTCCAAAGTTTCACAGCCTTTTAGCTGACAGACCCTAAATCAGAATAAGCCCTAATGGTTCCTTATCTATTGCTTAATCCTTACTGCCTGAGAATGATTAATAAATTGTACCTGAATTTCTGCACAAGAAACCCAATAAAACCTCTGTCCAGGCAAGGGTCGGCACACTCTCCCCTTGAGAGGGTGGCCAGGCCACTCTGAGGCACTCCCCCCTTGAGGGAGTAGACGTGCCATCCCCTTTTCCTCCACAGGACTCGGTAGTCTGTGTGAATTTGTCTCATAACTCTGTGAGACATAACTCTGTGTGAATTTGTCTCATCCATAACTCTGCAGGCACTGCGGGCCGGTGCCCGAGTCGAGGAGGTACCCTGGGAGACTTGCAGAGCACCCCCTGAGGACAGTGTATCACTGAGTACATGGGGGACAGTGCAAGTAGAATTACTGAGATGACTACTTCTGGTTGACCACATGGGTCCTTGTAAAAAGGACAAAATTCTCAGTAGCACCTTTCAGGGACTCTAACACCAATTTTCAGAAGGATGTTCTCCACATCATCATTCATCATTCAATATAATCAAATGCTGTCACTTAGAAATAAGTAACTGCGTAGGTTGCCTAACCAATGTCATAGTATGTGTACCCAGCAGCCCTGTAGTTGGGCTTCATCTAGAGATAGATTTTAGAGTACTTAGAAATAGAGAGGGACCTATATCCATCAGGTAACCCCCCTAAAAGATAGTTTAAAGTAGCTAAGCTTTTCATAATAGTGAGCATCAGTCAGTTCAAAGTTATTGTTTTCTGATTAGCATTCATAACTAAATCTAAGTTACTGATAAAGCGAAGAGCAACACATTTCAAGTGTCAGTCAAGGTGGTGCTATAATTGTCAGAAATCATAAAATGGCATAAATGATGAAGCGTATGTATTAAGAATTAATGCATCCACCTGATTTCTACTGTGTCTTCTCCTCTCCAATATTCAATGTTTTGGAAGCTCAGTTCAAATAATTATATCAAAAGACTGAGACTTTGTACTTAAATTTCCAAAACTATCGCAAGAACACAGACTTTCACAACCACTGCTTATATTAGGGAATGTATAGGCTTTGTTTCCTCTCTCCCGTAGTACACTCTAAGTTCCGAAGCAAAAGGAAGGGAGAAAAGATGTCCAAACATAGTATATAAGTGGAGGAATTGGAGAGATAATGGGTACAAATAATTAAAAAACCATTCTGATGTGAGGGAATATCTTCAGAAGTGAAGTGATGGCTCTAATGTAGATTTATTTATTCAATAGATTCCAAGCTTAATACCAACATAATACCAACTTTTAATTACCAGCATGGTAATAAGATGTGATTGCAACAACAGCAAAGTCATCAAATTACTTTTCTCCCTCTTCTAGTGGAAAGGCATTCCTAACACCGGAAGTAGAAAAATGATAAGCGTAAAAGTGTTTGATGTAAGGTTGCCAAACCTTCTGTTTTCTTAATACCTTTCTTCAAGAGACAGTTCCCTGAAATGAGGGAACCCCAAGAGTAGATTGCTGTCAGTGGAGTTGGGGATGGGGAGGAAGAACCCCCACTGTGAAGTGGGAGGGGGATGTCTCAATAAGACTGTTTACCCAGGGAACTAACTGCACAGGGAGTAATCCCCTATGGAGCCCTGAGAGAATGAGACAATTAGCATTTGGCAGCCAACTGCAGAGTCACAGTTAGATGAAAAGGGAACAGTCCTCAGATGAAGAATCCTCAGGTTCATCCCTTTCCAACAGGTACTCCAGTAGGCAGAACTTCTTCCTTGCTCCTTGCCACCCACCTCAACACATATGCACACAAACAAAACACACCCTTGTGATAGGCACAGGAGCATGGAATATGGAGGAGAGATGGGAAAGAGGAATCAAGAAACAACTGAAAGCATCTTCAGCAATCTTGGAAGGCAATTATAAGCTGAATGCTGGGGCTTGGAGAATTTTTCACTCACAATTGAAATTAAAAAATTGCTACCCAAAGTGAGCACAAGCAATTAAAGTGCCACTTGTTGTCAACATTATATCATCATCTCAATACACTGAAATTTGCCAGCCAATATCTGTTACCAGTGATAACAGGAAAAAAATACCCTCTTTTTACCATGCCGAGCTACAACCTTGCTTTTCTATAAGGGTCTGACCTCTGTCAGTAACCTGAACTTCAAAAGCCTTTGGCCTTTCATCCACTTGAGCTTTCACTAGAGAAACAGAGTTGTGTAGCAGCAAGAACTACACTGGTCTAACGTCCCTCTGGCTCTATCATACACCAGCTTCGTGACTTCAGGCAAGTTTCTGTCTTTTATAAACACCTCTGCGTCTTAATTTTCTAATGTTTAAAATGGGGTTGATAGTACTTATCTAAAGAGTAAACACTCAAGCTCAAGAAATATTTGTGTATGCCCTGGCTGGTGTAATTCAGTGGATTGAGTGCAGGCCTGCGAACCAAATGATTACCGGTTTGATTTCCAAGCAGGGCACATGCCTGGGTTGCAGGCCAGGAACCCAGTAGGGGACACATGAGTGACAACCACACATTGATGTTTCTCTCCTTCTCTTTCTCCCTCCCTTCCTTCCTCTCTAAAAATAAATAAATAAATAAATATTTTTTAAGAAAAGAAATGTTTGTTTTCATCCCACCCTTAACCTCTGGTAGACCAATTCCAAATGTTACGTTTTTCAAACAGTGGACATACACAGCACTGACCTCTGTATTGTCTTTTTAATCTGTGAGTTGTTTCCTTTTCAATCATGCTAAAGAACAGATAGCCTCCCTCTAGGATTTTTTTAAGTTTCCATCTTGAAGTCATATTTAAATTTAGACGGCTATTGTACCATACACCTAGAAAGTGTGTCATTTAGAGCCCCAATTCGCTGGAGCTTGTTAAATCTGTGCTCTAACAGCTTTGCAGAGCATGAACACACAACTGAGTTGTATGCTTTTTCTGTGTGCGGATTTGTCTTCCTTTGCTGTTACTTGAGTTAATCCTTTTAACTTTTTTTAAGACAACAGTATGTTTGCATTTTGGCCTAGCTCAGTTATAACAAATTCTTGCTCTGTCCCATGACAGGTTTTCTCAGGCTGCCATCTAAGTGGCATCCTGTCGGATTTCCTATTAAAATATTTGGATTTTTCTTCTTACTTTCTTATGGCTCATATGCCTCCTAGTTCTTGGTGGTGACTGTATCCTGACCCTCAAAGGCTCTAATGTGCATGCCCCTAGTAACCTTATAGTTAGCTGCTGTAATACTCCACGACAGTGCCTGGAGTCCATAAATTGTTCCCTGTAGCAAATTATATCTATAAACATTTTACAAGAAGGGTAAGTCAACATGTTTAAACAGGCTCTCTCAGAAACGACCTGTATGACTTATGGAGTAGAATAGAAATACTGCTTACGCGAAGCACTTTTTCATCCCACTGATACTATAGCTTGGCTTCATTGTCCAGTGACTGCTTTGCTCAGGTAAGAGATACAAGAGGAAAAACAAATTTTCAGTTATTCTTCTGGGACCTATAATCCACTTCTTTCTGCATCATTATATGAGTATAAATAGCTCTGGGACACATCTCTTGAAATTCCCTTCCAATTTTTCTTGACCTTGGGCAAATTACATTAGTAAGTTACTTCTGTGCCTCAGTTTCCCTCATCTGTAAAATGAAGATGGTAATAGCAATCTCTTTCTTAAGGTCATTTGTTGTGAGGATTGAATGAGTTTATTAATAAAATGTGCTTAGAATAACTCTGGCCCTCAGTAGGCACTCAGTAAGTGTTAGTTATAACTTTCACATTAGTTATAATTTTCACTCCTTCTATGACCTGTCCAGTGCTTTTTTCATCTCCCCTACAGCCTGTTGAGTTGATAAGGTGAAGGAAGGTGGAGGATCAAAACCAAGGAGGGAAGCAGTCCTGTCGTCGGGTTCACTCACCTTGGGTTGACTGTCACCTTTGAGTATTTTGTTTCAGTCCAGTGTTTAACCACATGTAGCTGTTCATTACTCTCCTGTCCCTATTACCTCATGGATATCCTATATATCTCCCGAACCTCATTATCTTAAACAAAACATGCTAATTTTACTTCTAATGTATTATCACTAACACAGGGATGAAGCAACAAATTAGGAGGAATCAAAGCTAAAAGAAAGCAAGGTGTGAACATGTAAGGATAATAAGTAAAAAAAACACTTTCCAGTACCAATTTCCAATGCTCATTGCCCTATTTCCCTCTTTTAGTCATAACCATGGGAATAACTGAGAGCTTTATTAGAAAGCCAAATAGATGCTCTAGCTCCATGGATGACATTATGTTCTGGTCATAAAGAGAGCAGCACACCACTTCCAGCTGCAACAGACATAAATTGAAAATAATATTTCCCTAGATCTAACCTATCCAATAAATACATATTGAATACCCAATATGTGCACTGAGGTGTGACATAATAAACAAAATACAGTAATTTGCCTTCAAGTAGTTAGTGATCTAGGAGGAGAAATAAGCTAAGTATGTGAATAGCCATAATATAAGGCAGAAATTATTAAGTGCTGTAGGAAATACATAAATAAAAATGCCTCCAGAAGAATCTAAAAAGTGTAGTCGATTCCCATGAGTCTACCATGAAATTCATTTTTTTTGCATCAGAATCTCTACTGAAATAGCGACTTTACCTTCAGATGAAAGTTGACAAAGTGCCTGGTCTGAGCAAGTCCCTGTCCTGAATTCTATGTTGGATGCAAAGGTTAAGAGATGACCTAAAATTTTGTCAGGAATGTAAGACATACAGACATACAATCATATGAAAGGCTGAATGTTAAAAGGAACATTGGAACACGGGGGAAAGTATTTCCAGTTCAAGGCCACTCTCAGGTCTCGAGTGGTCTACTGTCATCACTCTGCAGGTCTAAGTGCTCTTGCCCTTTCCTCTGGCAGTGTCCCCTTATTCACACTGTGGCCAGGATGGTTTCAAATGTAAAAATCAGATCATGGGTCTTCCCTGTCTGTGGCCCTTTAAAGGCCTCCTGTTGTCCATGGAGTCAAACCTAGACATTTTTCCATTGACTACAGAGCCAGTGCAGGGTGGGGGGCCTGGGCCTGCCTACTTCTGTATACTCACCTCACACTGCCTGTCCTCTCCACTGTATCTATGCTGGCCCCTTGCTAGTCCTTGGTCTTCTCGAGCATGGTCCCTTGTCAGCACCTTTGTATTTGTAGTTCTCTTTTCCTAGGACTCTCTTCTCTGTACTCTAATCATAAGTTGTACCTGGATTCCAGCCTTGCCTTTTGAGAACCCTCCACTCCCTCAACCTGGTAATAAGTGGCTGCCAGTGTTTCTTCCTATACCTGTGTCATTGGCTTGATACTCTACTGGCCTTTCAGGTGCTCTGGGACTGAGCTTTCCCTTTACTCTCCTTAGGACGGACCTCAGAGCAGGCTTCTTAAGTCTCTTATTGGGGTAAAGTAGCCACATGTACCATTGCTTGGGCAGTGGTTTAGATAATGTCTTGTCAAAGTGTGGGGACACGAGGGCTGGGTATGAAACCTATGCTCTATTTCCAATGCTTTCCCTCATTACCTGTGTGACCTCAGTCAAGTTACTTAACCTTTGTCTTTGAATCTCCAAAGGTCCACACTTCGTTCCTTTATTCCTCCATTTCTTCATCCCATGTGTGCTTACTGATGGCCTACTCTATGCATGGTACCATGCTAGCCCCAAGGGCTAAGCATGAAGAAGACACCCACCATTTATGCTTTTATTTATTTTTTTTAAGATTTTATTTATTTATCTTTAGAGGGGAAGGGAAGGAGAAAGGGAGAGAAATATCAGTGTATGGTTGCCTCTCGTGCATCCCCTGCTGGGAACTGGCCTGCAACCCAGGCATGTGCCCTGACTGGGAATCGAACCACAATCCTTTGGTTCGCAGGCCCATGCTCAATCCACTGAGCTACACCAGCCAGGGCTGCTTTAATTTGTTTTTTATTATTTTTAGCTTTTTCTTTTTTTTAGTGTTGCCAGATTTCTTTTCTTTTATTTTAATTTTTGTTCAAGTACAATTTTCTGTCTTGTATTCCCATACCAGTCCACCCCCTCTAGTGCTTCCCACTGCACTTATGCTTTTAGGAGCTTAAACTTGAGCACGTGAGATAAATATTACGAGCACGTGAGATAAATATTACGCATTTTTATCCCATGTACAGATGGAATAACAATCTCCCTCCCAGGCCACTGACTGGGTGAGGCCTCTGGATAGGGGAGAAAATAAATACTGAATTTTTCCAAATTCTATGACAAAGACCAGAGCAAAGACCACCCTTCCCAGGAATTTAAAATGGTTCAAGGTACAGGGAAAACTGTCATTTCAAAGCTTCCATAATTGGTTATTTTGCCTGTTTCTTTGCTGTCCCTGAAGAGTAGATGGCGTTATGTGACTAGGCACAATAATGGGCCTGCTCTTTGTGCACCTATTTTGAACTGCGAAGTATGTGAGCATGCTCTAAAAGCAGGGAGCAAACAAAAGAAACATGTAATCAATCTGTACAAACCAGCATCTTCACTGAGAAGTAAGCTGTGCAGAGTAAGTTAGATCTAGGAAAAGGTTTTTATTCCTTAATACGGATTTAAGCTAAGTCTATGAGAATTTTTGTTTTCCCCTGGAGGGAAGGAGGGAGGAAGGCAAGGAGTGGCGGGAAGGGGTGGGAGAGGGAGAGAGAGACAGAGAGAGAGACAAGTATTTCAAAACTTCCTACCAAGAGATTTAAAAAAGAAAGACAAAAGTAGAAACTGTGCTGAGGTTAGGTGCCTTGAAATGAAAACCCTGTCTGAGTGGTTTTATAGAATGCCTTCGTGATTTTATTTCAGACAGACCTCATATTTTAATAAACATCCCACTGGTTTGTATGCCTTGCCTAAATCTTGTAGATAAAAGAGGCAAGACTTATAAAGCAAGATCAGCACTTCTGAGTAAGGAGTTGAACAAATAAATCAGAGTTTACCCAGGACAGTCTGAAGAAAAGATATTACTCTCCCGGGTGTAGATGGCAGACCTCAAGACTGAAAACCAGATTAGGAATGAAGGTTGCCTATAAGAAAAATCTATGTGAAATTATTTCTTAAACTTTTTTCATAGTGATATTTCACATAGAGGTTCAATATGCCTTTCTCCCATACTATAATTTCCTCTGGTAATCCCTAACTCTTCAGAAAAGTGAGCTGCCTATGGACAGTCTTTTGTTAGTAGGACTGTGGGTAATTGGGTTAAATGCAGGTCAGTGAAGAGAATGGTGGCCCTAGCATTTCACAGTAGAGGCAAGGCTTTGCTGAGAATAGAAAAGAGGAGCCCTTGATCTGTAAACTCAATGCCAAGTGACTGGGTTCAAAATGGCCAGGAGCCAAACATTCCTTTTCCCCAAATACACCAGAGGTAGGAGATTCTCAAAAGGATGAAGCTGACATTTAGGATACAAGCACAAACACAAAATTACAGTTGTGGTGGGAATTCCCAGAGAAAGCCCAAGGTACTAAGGCAGAAAAGAATGGAGAGACTAACTTAATTCTCAAAGGTCTGAAAAATAAGGAGGATTTATCAAGCTGAAGAGGACCATACCAAGAAGACCCCTTGTGAGGAGAAGAACAGGGTGAAAGCCGAGGGGCATTCACAGAACTGAAAGAAACCCCAAATGGCCACGCCAGTCACCCTGAGACAGAATGAGTGCAGCTGGCAGGGACCGGTCCTACGAGGATTTGTAGGACAGTTTTAAAAGGCTGAATTATGTCCTAATGCAAGCAGGTTGAACATTTTCTCTAGATCTCTAAGCAACAGTGTCATTAACAATGGGAAGCAGTGAATTAATGTTACAGCTTGCAATAGAAGGAACACACAGCCCCTTGAGTGACCAGAAAGAGAATGTACACTCTGAGAGTGATCATAGAGGATTAATATAGAATTTATAGGCCAAGAGAGTGGAAGAGAATACTGAGACAAGAAGAAAAAGATCATGCATGGTCAGAAAGATGACAATGATCATCATTATCATAACAAGGATAAGCTAAGTCTATCTGTAAGGTACAACTCCTGATTCCCCCTCCCACTATAATTATTATTTGTACTTGCAAAATATCTCAATTAAAATTATTTCTTTTTCAATGTCATGTGTAATTAAATATTTTTGAGACAAAATAAGATTTAATTTTCTTTGACAACTCTATGGCAAGACAATTTCTATCTTTATTGTCCAACCATTGAAATGCCTTCAATATTGAAGGTTTACTCGTTAATATAAAATATTTTTTCAAGGAACAAGGGTTAGATATTTTTCTACTTAATTATGTATAAGCCATATGAGTATAGACGCAATTAAGAAAAAAATAATTCATGATTTCCTGCCCACTCGTCCTAGATCAATGGACCACTTATAATTTTCAAGAGTAATTTGAAGTGATATTTGTCAAGTGAAAACTTTTGTTCTAGATCATTTTTATTCAGAAAAGCAATTCTCTGAGTTGGAGTGCTTGGAGCTATAGGTGACATAAAAGTAACTATAAGTCATTTAATCAATAACAGGTGCACAGTTGTACCTAACAAGACAGGCGGCTCACAGCACAAGGACCTCAGCAAGGACATGGGTGCCCCCGCCCTTCTGCTCCACCACGTACAGCACATCAGATACATGGTAGCAAGATGGCGATAGCAGCTCCAAGCATCACATGCAGACACATCAGCACCTGCACTAGAAGACAAAGATTTGTTTAAAGCCTCTTTTTACTGGGAAGAAAAAGTCTTCCCAAAACTCTCTAATGACTGTCTTTCCCTCATCAGACACATCTAGGTGAGCTGTACATGTATAAATAAAGCAATCACTGGGAAGATAACTAGGATCAAAGTGATTTTCAAGACCATTGTGATTTATGCCCCAAGGCAATATAAGTTGTGCCTTTCCTGAATAGAAAGGAAGCTGGAAACAAACTGTTCATTTCCTAGAAGGGAAGAAAAAGGAGGAGACAGTTTAGGGAGGGGAAAGAGGCAGACAAAGAATAATTCTAAAATTAGAGTTCCTGTTTAAAAAGTGAACGCATACTGTAGGAGAACAAACAAGAGGGCGCTCTGTATCTCCAGGCCTGAGGGGGTAAGAAGAGTGATCACAAAACCCAGAAGGAGGTCATGGTGATAGCCTCCCCCTAGTTGAGGGTCCCCACTGGCCAATGTCTCTGGGAAGGCAGAGACAAGTAGTTCATACTTGCCTCGGTCCCATGTGGCAGGGTGAGGGGGTGGGGGGGGTCTCTGTGCAGTTGCACGCCTAGCATAATCAAGAGAACCAGTAACTAAAACCATTCTCACAGTCCTTGGAAATAAAAACCGTGCAACACAAGCTGTTTCAAGCAAAAGAAAAATCAAGTTACTTTTAACATGAAGAGTTTTTCTTTTTCCCTTCCTTTTTCTCTAACTCAAAGTATATCTACAACAATGATCGTTTCCTTTAGTTAGCAACAATTTTTTTTGCCTTATCACTTAGCAATATGTTAGCAACTATTGAAAATGGTCATGCACACGGGCTAATAAAGGGGAACCCAGTACATCCATTGCACATCGTATATGTTGGACAGAAGACCTTCATAGAATAAAGTCATGGGAGAAAGACAGGTAAGGAACAGTTTGATTAAATTGTTAAAGACAGTTTACATTTTGAAATGGTTTTCAAAGACCTTTTCAAAAATCAAAAAATCCTAACTTAACCTACACAGAACAGTGTTAACTTATTTGTGTCCCCCTGAATCTGTTCCCAAATTCTTTACAAGATCTTTTAGTATTCTTCAGGTTAGTTTAGATTTTTCTGTCCTCCAACTCCTACAGCACCAGGAGGGACAAAAAGACAGAAAGGTACATAGAAACCACAGGAAGAACAAACAAAACCTGAACCCTCTGGTTTTCAGTTCTGCATCCATCCAACTCTCCCTTCTGCCCCTCGCTGCTCTGCCACTAGAACAATAAACTCCAACAACGGCATCCACCTCCATCTGAGATCTATCAACGGTCACACTTTACTTTGAAGAGCCTCATTTTGTCTTGCTTCTGACTGAACTACTATAGGACGTTTCATGCTGCTAATATTAAGGTGCATGTACCATGCTTAATCAATTGACTCCATATTTTAAAACATGATGGTTTTAGGTGAAAGATCCAGAGAATGAATAAAATAGTTATTCAGGCCTCATTATGTGGTACTAATTGATTTTTAGTACCTCTTTTAAGCCAAAGAAATTTAAATGGATTAATTTGGGATAGCTGTTAGCAACACTTAATCTTTTCAGGACCAAAATTCATACTTTATGGCTAAAATGAAGAAATCTCTTTGAAACGCTTGATATCAAATAAAATGTAAAGAGATAAGTTGGATTTTGTTTTAAAAACACTAATTCTCTAATAGTTATTTGGATCTTTTTGCCAATAAAAAGGTAAGATAATCAGTCCACAAATGTGAGATCCACAAGACCAGATACTTTATGTCTGCCCACTAATGAATTCTCAGTGTGGCAAACAGTGTCTGGCCCATCACAGACACTCAGTTAATGTGTGCTGAATAATGAGTGAAAAGTTAAAGCCCCAAAGACTACCAAACCATTTAAGTATCAAAAATAGAGTTAACTTATTCTAGGTGTTAAACACTAATATAAATAACAAGAGCTACATTTTTTAATCTTTACTCTTTACCAACCTGAGCTGAGTGTTTTATTCATAACACCTTATTGAATTCTTATGAGGATTCAATTCTTCCATAAAATAGGTCATAAAATTCCATTCTTTAGACAAAAAAGTTGAGATATACGGAGGCTAATATTCAATGAGCCAGGATTCATGTTCTTATCTGTCTCCAAAGTCCCATCCCATAATCATAAAGCTATACCTGCATCTTGAATCAGAAACCGCTCCCGAGTTAGGGCCAGACAGCTTTAGATTTGAGCATCTAGGAGGCCACTTTCCTCTGAGTAACAGTGCACAAGTCACTTAATTTCCTTGGGCTTCAGGTTTTGATTTTTTGTTTTTCGTTTTTTTATCTCTAGTATGTATTTAATCACCCTATTTCATAAGGAATTTATTAGAATTAGATGGGACATTCTTATGAAGTTGTCTAGTACATAATCACAAAAACACAATGAAGTTAAATTATTATATTGTGAAATAAAAATGTGTAGAAATGTGATCTGTGTAATTCCAACACTGAAAACACTTATTGTCATGTATTTTGTTTGTTTGTTTGTTTGTTTTGTTTTTTTTTTAGAGGGGGGTGGAGGTGAAAAAGATATCTTATTCGTAGGACCCTAGAGTGTATTCTCCCTTTCAATTGGCAATACAGAGAGCTCTGTCTAGTCAGTCTTCAAGACCCATTCTCAGGGAATATTAGCCACTATTGATAACTAATCAAGGAAACATGAGAGATCAGACTGATATTCTTGTTCCATACATGTATAGCTTTATTTTTAGAGCCCAAAGAGAGTGCAGAAAAATAAAGAAGAGAACATTGCCTGCTAATTACTTTTACTAACTCCTAGTTACTAGCTCTTTTTGTTTATTAAATTCTCCATTTCTTCATAAGACCACAGACATTTTCCTTTATTGCTTAATTTTTCCATATTATAGGTGAGCACTAGGCATCCTCTGGGAACTATCCTCTCTGCTCTACTTGTACTGAAGGGCATTTTTAATTACTTAACCTTTCAATTTTTTCTGAGAATTATTACATACCAGAGTAGAATGAACACAATGCCTAAGTCAATGGTTGTCTGAGTTCCTCATTTCCTTCAGGGCTTCCAGCTAAGGGAGGGCATGCTGTGATGGACAGAAAAAAATAACAACACCAACAACAGAAGATCAAGAGGAAGGAAAAATTAGCATACCCATTCTGTTGTTGTTTTAGGAATTGTTAACTTCTTATAACTCTCTGAGAGACAGTAGACAAAAAAAGTGATGTATTAATATAATGGTTAGAAAAGAAAGTACTAATGGGGAGAAGAAGGCATAAGATGATAAGAAGTTCCAGGTGACAATTTTGAAAGTGTTTGGGTATGAACCAAACAGATGTAAAGTAGGAGTCCAGGTGAGACAAAGGAGGATGCTCTGGATTTGAATGAGAAGCCAAGAGGATAATTCTAAGAACACTTTCAGAAAACAAGTTGGGTTAATGCACTGTTTCTCAACTTAGACTGGTCGTGATGATCACCTGGGAAGCTATTTAAAATCAAGATGCCCATGTTCCCCTTTAGACCATTGAAATCCGGATCTCTGAGCACAGGACTTGGGCACTCATGACGGTTAAAGCTCCTGGTGACTCCCATAGCAGCTGAGGATGAGAGCCACTGGGCTGAACAGGGAGATTCAGTGCATGGTTCCTCCCATCACTTTGAGTTACACAGAAGTTTTAATAGGCAAAGTCATTATTTTTAAAGTGGCAGTAATTGACCAAGCCCATTTTCTTGTATGAGTTCACTGACTGAGTTCCCATATAACTCCAGTCCATTGTCAGTAGAACTGGTGACACTGTTGTGTGTAAGAAATGAATTGCAGCTCTGACAAACAAGGGACTGTCAGATGTGTACCCTTTCTCTCAACTCATGAAAACCTACACCCCTGAGAGCAGCTGTAGGTAGAGGCTATCTGTCCTCTTTCCAGCTGCCCAAGGAAGCACTTGCCACCCCAAGCAGCTGTCCCAGGGCATAAATGAATGAACCTCGACCAGGGATCACCGACAGCTGCTGCAGTCAGCTGCCACTGGAAGGTAAAGGGCAGGTGGGGTGGGGGAGCACTTCTGCAGCCACTGTCATTTCTTGGGGAACCCCATGATCACATCCCAGTGTTCATGTGAGTGGATGGAATACAAAAAGGAAAAACTTGAAAAACAATTACAAATAAATATCAACAAATAAAGTTAATAATTAAGAAGGACACACTTTGAGAAGAAACTATTAGTAACTTTCCATTTACTTGGATACTTAAAAATCTGACATTTTAAAAAATGGTCTTGAAACACTGAAATATATTTCAAAGTCACAGGACTAGCTTATTCTTTTCTCAACCATTGTTCCTGTTTTTTAAAAAATATGGGAATTAGCAAATTTTCTTTTTCATACTTGTCAGGTTTTATAAACATGACCTAAGGCTTTTTATTTTTTAAGCTACAACTGTCGTGGGGGAGGGGTGGGATGAAAGGATTGAGCAAAAAGGAAAAAGGACTCATGGACATGGACAAATAGTATGGGAATTGCTGGGGGGCGGGGCTTAAGGGGACTAAATGGTAATGGGGAAAAATACAACCAAAATTAAGTAAAAAATTAAAAAGCTACTTCGAATGCATAGTTCTTTCAAACAGTAGCAGTTTATATTATTTTTAAAAGGTGTTTTTAGTGAATTGGAAACTACATTCAAAGGTGTAAATTCTGTGGTTTAAGACATGTATTTCGATTTCTCTGGCACTGATGAACATTGCTAAGTACTGGGAGTGAGTAAACTTCACAATACAGAAAGCACCAAGGTCTTATGCTACTTTAACACTTAATTTTAATCTCTTACTCCATGACAACTGTTTTTACCTTACTCTCTTACTCATAGATTTTTATACCTTTAACATCTTATCACCTGAGTTTATCACATTTTTAGCTTATTATCTTTTTAGGTCATGATATGGCAGGTTAACCAACAGAGCTGTAGTTAAAAGTATAAATGAAGTATAGTTTTAAAGTAACCCCATAACTTCATGTACTTTTATGGTTCAAGGTCTATAGTTTTAAAATGACACCTCTTGATTCTTTTCTATCTTAAAGTCTCAGATGGATCAGTAAGGTTGCAAATATAGTATTTTAACTCCACTACCAATGTCTTTTTGAGATTAATTTTTTTCCTCAAGATAAAACATATTTTAATACATTTCAATAAGATTGTCCAAGGGAGACTATATACTTACAAATACACCTTTGAAGTAAACAAAGGCAGACTTAGGAAGAATCTAGAGAATTAAAGAAAGTTCAAAGAAGCATCATGTAGATAATCAAAAGGCAGGAACTGGAACAAACATGAAACTAGGGAGGAATATGAACTGTATTAATCAGAACAACTTCTGTTACAATTTGTAGAATTCAACTCAAAATGCTCTAAGCAAAACATTAAGTATTAATACTTTAGAAGGAGACATTCCTAGTTGAACCACGTTTTTGAAAGCTATCTTTAGAGTCTGCTTCTTCCTTTTTCATCTCCGTTTTCCTTTGTAGGCCTTCATTCCTGGCCAGGGCCTATGAAGTGATGACACAGGTTACAGGAAGACCCATGCAGACATAGCACCAGCTTGGCCACCACGGGGAGAGAGAATGCCTCTTTCAAATATATCTACTCTAGGGACTCAATTTCCCTGAACCAAATTGGATAAAATGCCCTTCTCTGAGCTGAACTGTGGCCAGGAAATATACTGAAATATCCAGGGCACCTGCTGATTCCTAGATCTGGAGAAAGGTACAGTCATTTCTACCTGAAGTACATGGATGAAAGTGGAGAAAGGTTTGTAACCCAGAAGAAAATCTCTGAGTTATGGACAGGAGCACATACGTGTGTGTGTGTGTGTGTGTGTGTGTGTGTGTGGGCACACACACACACACACAGAATCATTTAGCACCACATATGGTGTCCTCAAAATAGGATAATTCAAGGAAGATTTAATAAAGGATCATTTACATAATAAAGATGTGGGCAGAATGCAGAAAAAAATACAGAGCATGAGAACAAGAGGAGACAACAGTTACCAGAACCTGGAAGAAGAGACTCTTCCAGAAATGATCACTTTGAGAGAAGCCATAGGCTTTGTCAAAGGACAGAGCCAGCACAAGGCAATGTGGCACACAGGAAGCCAGGAGAACAGATACCCCAGTGTCGTTCCTCTCCCTCTCTCTGATCTCTGCCAAGGATCCCCACTGGCCAAACCCAACAAGAAAGCCAGATGGCAAGGGAGCTCCCAAGGCATGATAAACACAAGAGAAAGTGGATCTGCCAGAGCAAACATAAGGTATTTAGCACATACAATCACTATAGAAAGACAGTTTATTATAGTGTTCAGTTTTAAATGTATGGCAAAACAAATTCCATTATAATAAATGGCATGGAAATAAAGATATCTGTACAACTTAAAGGAAATCCACCCTCAACTCCATATAATCTCTACTCCTAACATTTATTTCTCTATTTTCCCTCAAGCCATGTTTTTTGAAAGAATAGTTAACGTGCCTGCTTTTATCGTACTTTCTCATAGCTCATTCACTCCACAATAGCAATTTGGCTTTTCCCCCTACACTCTATAGCAGTGGTTTTCCAAATGCAATCCCCAGACCAGCAGCATCAATATCTCCTGGACACTTGTTACAGATGCAAATTCAACTGACCTCATCCAAGATCTGATTCATTGAAAACTCTGAGAAGGTGGGGTTTAGCAATTTGTGTTTTAGCAAGCCCTCCCAGTGATTCTGATGAACAATAAAGTTTGAGAATCATTACACTTCAGAAACAGCTATCTCTAAGATTCCAATGGACTCCACCATGCTAGAGTCTATGAATACTTTTGTCTTCATCTTTCTTGACCTTGACATTTCTGTATGAGATTTGGCAATGTGATATGATGTCTCCTGCAGGAGAAATCATGTTCTTTGTCCTCCCATACCTCTAAGGTCATAAAGCAGAAATATACATCCTTAGGAATATCAGGATGAAAACCACTGTCTGTAACCCCACTCATTATATCCCAAACCTCCCTAATACTAGTGAGCACCTGACTGATAATAAGCAGAATTAGTGAAGTAAAAATAACACTTCTCATGGAAACAGCCCCTTATTTTTTTAAGTTACTGGTCTGCAAGTTTTATTTTATGTTCTTCCTTTCTCCTGCTTCTTCCATGCACAGAACTCAGGAGGATACCACAGGAGGGTGAAACCTGTAGTTTTCCAGCCATTGTGCCTTCTAATGGGAAGAGTAGTATCATTCAAGAAGGAAATAAGAAGGGGCCCATTTTGGCCTCAAGTCTAAGCCAAATTTTCCAATCTAACTTTATCAATAAATAATGCATATATCCACGAAATAGAGGAGGAGTATGGCTGTCATCCTAAATCCCTAACACAAGATGTACTGACTGGAAAATTGTAAGGGTAGGTTCAAGACTTAATAGTTTTTAATCAAAATAAGACAGGAAAAGAATGAACACTCTACTGTAGCTAAAATGAATACTTTAGCAAGTGGTGTCTCCTTAGTTCTTTGAATTTTGAAGTCAGCAGGGGCATATATTTTAGTTGGAGCATACATGAGTGTGGCTAGTGTTAACAGGCTTGGGCTATGCAGCTGGACTTGAGTACAAATTGACAAGTGGCCAGTTGGAGCTTTAAGCATGACTTTAACTGGTGGGCTTGAGCTGAAAATCACAATAAGGTTAAATCAGAAAAGAGATGTGTCTAAGTCATGATGGGCACTTCAGAGCCTTTGAATAGAACCAGCAGAAATTTTATCATAACTACAAATACAGTGATCTTTCTTGAGGCCAGGAAAGACTCCCTTCAGGATTTCAACTGGAGATTCCTTTCATTTACTCTAGGACTTGGGCTCACATAGCATGAGAAAGACCTTTGCTAGAACTAGGAAAGGCTACTATCAGAATGAGCAGACTTTCTCGTTTTTTTGCCTAAATGTTTTTATTTTAAACAAATAGGAGCACCAAGCAAGCACTTAATTTTCCCCACACCAGATTAAAACAGAGCACAATAGGGGCAAACATCATCCGGCAGGACAGTCCCAATATGTGAACATCCTTCTACTCACTCACTGTGGTTGGGGTAACTTTACTTATAAGCTGTCATTCTTACACAAAGTATAACCCCCAAAGTACTAACATCAAACAAAAGGAAGTGGTCTTATTTTCATGTGTGGGGCAACATGTTCTATAAATGCAAAAAGGTGGGAGAAGCACAAACACAACTCTCTCTTTCAAAAAACTAAATAGTTCAAAGTAGAATTTTCCATCCACCCTTTCTCCTGTAATAAAAAGTAGTGCTGGAGTATGATACCAGATTTGGTTTTTATCTGGCCCATTTACAAGGTGTTCCCCATATGACTTGCATCATTAGGGCTATGGATAATAGTCCATTCACTATGAAGAGGTCTATCTACTCCTTCCTCCTCTTCTTGCCTTCATGCTCATGTTCCTTGGGGCGGCTGCTATCCGAGGGTCTTTTAGAGCCACAGTGCTAGTTGGCTTCTTCCAAAAACTTGTCCAAACCGAAAGGGTCTTCCTCAAACTGAACTGGTCCTTCTCGACCTCTTTGCCTACTACAGTCTGAACCAGAAAACTCCTTATCAGGAACAAATCTGTTGGTCATTATTCTGGATTCTAGGTCATCACCATACATGTCCTTATACAAATATTTATTGGGCCTGTAAATATTCTGGGCCATGTCTTTACCACCTCTTCAGACTTGATCATAAACATTGTAAATTTCATCTTCTCCACCTGCAAAACCACTGTCCATACCCCTGGATTGGTTGAACAGCCTTTGGTCATATTGAACTTCATTGGAAGTCTGAGGATTGGGCATACCAAGTGCAATGGCCTCACTGATATCTCGATTTTCATTTCTCTGCAGTTCTGACCTTTTATCAGAAGATGCCCTGGAAAGATTCTGGTCATGTTCTATTTTTGCCTGTTGTGCCTAATTTCATCCCTCTTGTGTGTCTCCCCATCCTCTTTTTCCACGTGGGTTTTGATCCCAACTCTTCTTTCCCTGGCTTTCTTGGCCATTTCTCTAAGTTTCTCTTCACGTTTCTCTTTTTCTTTTTGAGCCATCTTTCTCTCTATTTGAGCACACATTTCCACAGCTTCACAAGTCTTTTGATCAGCAATGTAGAGGGCTTCAGCCAGTTGGGCAAAATTTTCATTGATGTGAACGGTCTGCAATCCCCTTCCATCAGCAGCCAGACATTTGTCTAACGGAACTGTATAACCCTTTGCATTTTTCCAGTTTGAAATACAAAGAGGAATCTTCCACTCTTGTTGTTCCTTCACAGTCATCTTTTGGCTAGGAATGCATGACAGGTGCAGGAGGAGAAGGTGGTCCCCAGGAAATTTTCTTATTAATCTTGGACCTTGGAGGCTCCACTGGATCTTTCTGCATTTCCACCATTCGAATAACCCTCTGTTTTGCTCCAGAGTTAAAAGCCACTCCTTGCTGAGATGGTGTGTATCTGATATACTGAGCAGGAGCCAGTTTATCAGCTGCTCGCACTGGCATGGCCGCAGCAACCTTCTGTGATACAGATTTTTCTAAGGCCACCCTTGTCTTTTCTGTTATCTCTTTAATAGCTTCTTCATCACACCTTTGCAAGCCTGGGTCATCTGCATTCATGATTTCCTTGGGAACCAAGTCAGTGTACTTATTATAAATGACCTTTTCTTTTAAATGACCAGTGAAAACAGCACCAACCTCCAAGGCCAGGCTCAAGTGGATTATTTATGAGAACACAGTGTGTGAGAAGAGGCCAGATTTCAGGATGTGCTGGTTTGTCCCACAAAGTGCTTAAAGAGCTTTGATCAGGAGCACCTGCCCATACTGTGCCGGTGCATTTATGTCACCATGGTGCCCTTGGCCATGAGGGAGGACAGTGGCAGTGTTCTGGCCACAGGGTCCAGCCAGGGACACCCATCTTGCTGAAGAGGAAGTCAGCAGGCAGGATGTGCATCACTCAGTTCATGAAGAAGTATAGGCATCTGGACAGGTAAGAGCTGGGCACCTGGATGGCTTCCAGGCAGACACAGAGGAGGAGGATGGCAGTTGTGTAATGATGTACATCTCAGATGTTGCTGAGGTCCTAGGACCTGTGTGGAACCACTCCTAGAGCTGGAAGGCCTGTGCAAATGGACACTGACGAGAGCCCCCTGGCCTCCACCCCCCAGTTCACTTGGCCTCTCCTGAGCACCCCAACTGGCCGGTGTGTGTAAGTAGAATGGTTAAGGTTTTCTCAGATGCTTCTCAAACACTTGGAAGTCCTTCGGTTCCTACAAAGAGCACTTTGTCCTGCTTTGCATACCCATTACCCACCAAGAGTTGGAAAGTATATAGGATGCTTGATTCATTCTTTTTGATATTTGTAAAAATCTTCCTCCCAAAGCTGCATATATATCTGCTTTTTAATAAAGCATTATTGCAATAAGTTGAGCTGTATGGGGAAGGCTAATCTTGCCCTAAGGACCCTGAGCAGGCACTATGATGAGATGCTTATGAATGAATTGGAGCTGTGCCCGTGCAGCTTAGTACCAGGACCTGGCATGAAAGTGTATAAACTTATTGTCTAGTCCTGAAAAAAATTAAATCCCCAGAGAATTAAAATCCAGAATTTAGTTCTCCATTACATTTTATTGTGCTGATTTTCAATTGAGTTGGCATTTTAAGTAAGCGAGGATGCTTTCAGAAGCTGCAACCTACAGTGTCTTCCACTGGTTCCTTTAAAGGAGCCTGAGAATCGATAGAATAAACTGAATCATCACAGTACTATTTGCTCATTCATATGACTGAGAAAGCTCAAAAATCCATAGACTCACAGCAGCAGTCCTAGCAAAATAATACAACAAGGGTTTAGAATATAATACCATTCAGACTCTCACCATAGATGTCAGTCAAGAATCATACATTTAGTGGTATCTGAAGGACAAATAGAGAAAAAATGATAGAAATCATTTTTCAAGTCCTTTGAAAACCAATCACCTGTGTCAGTGTTTCTTTGAAATAAACTTTTTAAATTTTTAATTCCCTTGTTTTTGATTAATCTTTATGATTTTTGTGGCTTCATTTGTACCATTTACATTCTTTTTTAGCAGGACTATATGATTTTTTCATTATGGGTCATTTAGCAGTAGCTAAGAAACAAGATTAAGTCTAGGAACATGCAATCTTAGATTTCTTCTACCAATGTTCAGGACTCCAAAAATCTTCACACCTACAGATTAGAAGATGTTTACTCCAGCACTGTGCTTCATATTTCAGGCCAAGTCACATCACAATAGTGCATGCATGAAAGTCAGCTTATTCTGAGAAGATGGTGCTCACCAGCTTTTTACTTGCACCCTCTCGGCTGTCTCAGGACCAGCTTGAGGCGGAAGAAAAGGCAAGATCCCAGAGATCATGACAGACCACACTGGTGTCCTGTCGCAGGGAACCTCCCTCATATGGGTACAGGAAGGGCTGGATACCTCGGTTATTAGAGGATTTTGGAGATGGAGGTGCTTTTTCAGAGATCCATGTGGCCCAGTATCCACTGGATATGGGACAGAAGAAAAAAGTGTCAAATGCACTACCCATTCAGGTAGATGCTGAAGGAAACATTAAATACAATGGGCAGGAAGAGCCATGGCTCAGAGGGCTTGCAGAGCTGTTCTCAGGACTCCTGGTGTCCTTGCTGAGCAGTCCTTGGCGGTAGCTCTCTGGAATTCTTGGATGATCAGTTTGCTTCCATTCACGTTCCTATGGAATAGAGAGAGCAGCTGGGCCAATTGTGCTGGTTCTTATTCTCTCTCAGAGGCCTTAGGCATCT
This sequence comes from Carollia perspicillata, assembly GCA_004027735.1. Lineage (NCBI taxonomy): Eukaryota > Metazoa > Chordata > Mammalia > Chiroptera > Phyllostomidae > Carollia > Carollia perspicillata. The sequence goes on from PVKM010013386.1 coordinate 24,507, forward strand.
GCTCCTCCTCAGAAGGGACTGTCTTCTAGAAGGTATGCCATGAACTGCTCTAGACCTTCAGCCAGTGCTATCATCATTGTCTTCAGCCAGATGCAGACAACCTTCATGGGCTGGAGCATGTGGAAATGCTTTCCCTTGGTTAAAAACTCATCCCACTCCTTGGCCTTCAGCTTCTGGAAGACCTTGTAGTTCTCAGGATCAGCACATTCTTCAGTTACTCCCTCATCCTCAGACAAGTACCCATGGGGCACCAAGAAACCATCATCCTTGTCTTCATCATCTCCTACTTCATCACCATCATCCACCTTCACTGTGAGAGACTCTCCCAGCTCCTTCTCTTCCCACTCTTCATCACTGTCTACATCATAGTCCAGGAACTTCCTGTCTGGGGCCTAGGGGTCCCTGGGATGGATGACCATCACCCTTTTATTCCACATCCCCCATTATGCTAGTTGGTGATTCTCAGAATACTATAAAAGCTTTATCCTGTCAAACTTCTCCCTTTCAGGAACACCATCTACTTTGCTGCTCTCCATGATCTGTAGACAACTATGGAGGTGGGAAATGGGCTAGGGCTGCTGTGCTGATTTTCAGAAGCAAACCACCCCTCAGGTGAGCTGGTAGAAGAGGAAGAGCTTGGGGATGAATGGCTGAAGACAGAGTCTTGTTCGGGGCCAGACTCCAGCATTTCACTCTGCAAGGGCATGCCCTGGTCCAGAGGAGTTGCTGGAGACTGGGCTCTAAGTTGGATACCCAGGATATCCTGCAAGACCACCATGGGCACCTCCCTTTTGACCAGGATGTCCCCAGCTTTACTCCAACAGTCCTGGTCCTTCTCTGAGCATGTTCTCAGATCATCTATCAATGTGGGGCAGCTTTGAGATGCTTTCTGCCCATCTCCACATCTTTCTGTGTCCACTGAGCCAGCACCCTCCTCCTCTGTTTTATACAGAATGTCTAAAAGTCTCCTCAGGAAATGCCACATTGCCCTTCTCACTAACCTTTGGCAGTACCCACTCATCTTCAGCTTCTTCTCTGACCCCATTTACAGTCTCTTCCAAGAGGGATAGGCTACAGAATTTAGTTAACTGTAGCCTGCAATGTCATTTGGTTGGTCATTCAAGTTCTCCATCAAACCAATGACTGTGGTCTTGCCAATAGTGTTTTTGACTCTACTTCTTAAAAAGTTATCTAAGAGACCCTTCTCATTGACAACTTTTGGCCTAAAATCTAAGTCAGAACCCATATGAAAGTTGTTCTTCAAGTTGTCCCAAAAGGTTTCTACATCAGGGACTTGGCTTTGTGTGGGAGAACTTGGAGAGCTTCTTGTGTTGTCTGACTCATCTTTGGTTTTCTCCTTTGGGGCAAGATTCAGGTGCTTGAAGGGCAGACAAGCTAGGTTTCGGGTTTGATCCCTGATCAGGGCACGAACTGGAAGCAATCAATTGATGTTTCTCTCACATCGATTTTTTCCTCTCTCTCCCTCCATTCATTTCTCTCATAATAACTTCTTTACTGGAAACATCAGTCTGTCTGCAATACATTGCTGTGGCCACTCCCCTGGTGCCTGGGGCCCTGTACACTGGCTCCTCCAGCATCATTCCAGCAGGAACTCAAGGTCCTTGAGAATTTAATTTATAAGCAAATTTATTCTGGGCATTAACTTCTCCTCAGTAATTTAATAATTAGAGGGTGTTCTGATTGTGCAAATCTGGGTCATATTTTTACTGCTGGCATTGTGCTATCTGGAGCATTTTTATATCAAAATTTGACTGAATATGTAACTCCTATTGAATTATATAAATGAATACAATTTGAAATGGGGAATAGAATAGGGAATACATTTATAATTCATCATAGTAGATAGATTTTTCAATGTATTCTCCACCTCTTTCATATCATTCTGCAGCAAAATCTGAATTGTTCACTGTGGTTCAAAGAGGATAACAAGGAACAATGGATAGTGATAGGGGCTGACTTCACAAGATGGGAACAAGACTGAACTTACAAATTGTAGTTCTCTCCTGCACCCTAAGTTTCTCATAGGCTCGGCTATCAAGCCAAAGTGTCCAGAGATAAAGAGCTGTGGGATATAAGAGAATCATTCTCTGACACATTATATTCCAGCTTCAACCCCTAACATGGGAATTTCTGCCTTCTCCAATCTCATCACTCATTGCTCCCAATAGAAGAAAAAGTAACAGATATTGGTGAGAGCTACCCTTTCATGGGAAGAGTAAAAGTGATGTTAAATTCCTTGTGAACTCACTCATTTATAAAATAGTATTTTCCTTTGGCTCCTGTGACTCTATTCTCTTCAAATACTTCTCCCATCTCTTTTGTCTATTCTTTCTCAGTATCTCCTTCTACACATCCCTTCAGTGGGTTCTCCAGGGCACCATTTTCAGTGTTTTCAGAGTGAACATTTTAAAATGCAAACAGAGACAGCATTCTCTGGCTTAAAAATCTGTCCATGGATTCATTTAGCTTTCAGAGTAAAAACTAAACTCTTTAGCTTAGTCTGTGAAACTATTCATGATCTGATTCCTGATGTCCTCTTGGAAATAAATGTGTCATGTTCATCTTTACAGATTTGAAATACCAGTTTGACAGCAATGTAGATGAACATAGTAGGTATCCAGAAAATATCTGTGAATTAATGAATGAAAGAATGAGGATATGCGATCCTCACTGAAGAATGTATTGGAAAAAGTAAAGAAGGAAGAGGAACTCAGAGATAATAAGTTGGTAAATCTGTAGCAAGGGTAAGTAATTAAGCAGAGGAGGGATATTATAGTTGGTGGTATCATTTTTCAAGAAAGAATCACAAGGAAGAACTATTTTAAGAAAGAATTATTGAGTTCAGTTTTAGAAATGCAGGTTTCCAATCATAGTCCAATATGAAATCTTTGTTCTGCCCATTTGAAATCATTTACCTGCACACATAATTCATCTTTCTCTATATTTCACACCTATTCTTACTGACTTGAGTTCACTTCCCCCCCTTTTTGTTCCTTACCATTTTTCATTCTTTGAAATTCATTTTACAGCCTTTCCTCTCAATCCAGAGTCAAATTACATTCACAAATTTTTACACCCATCCATCCATTAATCTACTCAATATTTAAGTACCTACTTAATAATTTGTTAAATAATAATATTTATTAAGTACCTGCTATGTGTCATGCACTCTCCCTGCTCTGTACCCCCCTACTTCTAAAATAATGCTTAATACAAGACAATACTTTCAGGGATCATTTCTATAGTTTGTTAAAATAATACTTAATACATTATACTGTAGTACTGATTTATAGTATATCTGCCCCACAGATTATAAACTCTCTGAATGTAGGTACACTGCCTTATTTGATTTAATCTTCCAATCACCCAGTTTGTTATAGGCACATAGAAACTGCTTAGAAAGTGACTATAAAGAAATGAATGCAAGAAACCTATGATAGGTATAGATGTTAATCTCTGGATAATGTTCTCTGAAAATCAGATCCCTGTAGATTCTCCTCTGACAAAGACAAGAAAACAGACATAACATAAATGTCAAATGCCAGAAATCAAATTTTGCATCAAGCTGAATGAAATGGGCATTATTGGAACTAATAAGTAAGAGAAAGAGAGAAGAAGCAGTTTTAAGAGGACGTCTCTCCAAATTCATAATAGCTAAACAACTACCTGAAATGTCTTTATGTATCATTAAGAGTGAATTTCTTTGAGCCAGGGTTGGAGTCATAAAAGAATACAACTCAATGAAGTAATTTTAATGTTATCTTTAGTAGGCATTTATTGAATTGTGAATGAATCTTCCATTATTTCAAAATATATCATGACTTTATTATAACTGCAATTCTATAATTTTCTTTTGTTATTAAATATTACTGTTTTAAAAATTCCTAGAGGACTACTGTTCTAATATCATTATAATTTTCCCCATATTTTCCAGATATAAATAAACAAGTTACATGAAAATTCCCATTTGATTTTATAGCTACACGTAATAATAACTTCTCTAGGTTTGTCCAATTAAGATCAAGATCTTTTTGTTATTAATAACTAATAAATATGTTTAAACTTAAAATTTTTCTCCTTTAATAGGCAGATGTGCACTCATTTGTTAGTATTTATTTATCACAAATATTCCTGAATTTGTCTCATTTATTTTTAGATGTAGCAATTAGAAAAGAGATTAAACATACTATATTTGAGGGCAGAATGGCAAACACACACAGTATTATACTACAAAAGTAGTGGAATTTAGCTTTAAATATAAGTTCAAATTATATACATAGGTCAATAAAAATATGTAAATGTATTTAAAGGCCACAGTATTTTCACTGGCCTAAATTCTCACTAAAATTCCCTAAAATTCTCACTTATTGATCAGAGGGATTTGAAGGTCTAATGATAAATGAGGGAAATTTTATAGAATATGACAAATTGGTTATGAGAAGTCAAGAAAGTTTCTAGCCTGGCTGACTAGGAAAAAGAATAGATAACAGGAAGATCAAAATGAGAAAGAAACAATTTTACTAAAAATGAATGAGTTTGGCTTTAGAGACATTGAACTGGATGTTGCAGTAGGATATCAAAATGACAATAAACATTTATACCATACTTAGAGTTGTGAGAGTGGAATTCAGGGAGTCAGCAACTGAAATAAAATGCATCTATGAGAGTCTATTATATAAGATAAGAATGTACAACATGGATGAGAACTCAGTTAGTAGTGATTTAGAACTAGAAGAAGGCAAGAAGTAGTAATGGAGAAAGTAAAGAAGCAGGAATCAAAAAAACAGTGGATGTGGCTAAAACAGCACTGGAAGAGGGCAGAGTTCACTCAGGTGAGTCTAGAGTCAAAAGCCATCCAACACTTGGGCAACACTGGAGATTCTCAGCTCAGTCTGGGACATGACTGTTAACATAACACTTTCCTCCACTCTACCATCGTCTTTATCAGTGACCTCTCTCACTTGATATTAGAGGGATTGCTAAGGTGCTGTTCACTCCACAAAGTGCTGCACTCCAAGTAACTATACTTACTACAGGAAGAGTTTTTCTCCTGGAGGGGCTTTGTGATCATGATCCTCCTTAAAAAGCAAGAACTCATCCTGGCTGGTATGGCTCAGTGGATTCAGTGCTGACCTTCGAACCAAAGGGTTGTTGGTTCGATTTCCAGTCAGGGCACATGCCTGGGTTGTGGGCCCTGTCCAGTGGGGGCCACGTGAGAGGCAACCACACATTGATGTTTCTCTCTCTCTCTCTCTTTCTCCCTCCCTTTCCCCTCTCTCTAAAAATAAATAAATAAAATCTTTTTTTAAAAAAGCAAGAACTCTTTTCACTGCAGGAAGGCATCATCTGTCACCCTCCAAAAGAGACCCACCTTGCTTGATTTCCCTTGCTTTAAGGAAGGAGGAGTGGGTGAATCAGAATAGGCTAGGCTGCTATAACAACCCAAACCTAAGTGGATTAACAAAACAAAAGTTCATCTATCTTCCTCTCACAAAGTCTTTGCACTTTGGGTGACCCTCCAGGGCAACTGTCCTCTCTGCAGTCAGTCAGCAATCCAAGACACTTGGATCTTATATAAGGCCACTGCTTCAACATGTGGACCATACCGCAGGAATAAAAAGAAGCCAACAGGTTGCACAGGGGGGTGGAGGGTTTATTCTGTGTCCAGTTGGCCAACCTCAAACTGCATTTTTCAGAATCCCTTTTCCCTTTAAGTTTTCCAGCTAGAGATGGCCAACATAAAAATACCCCCAAAATTTGGAAGGCAGAAGTAAAACAGTAGTGGTTACACTCTGAAAGTCATCATAGCTAGAGACAGTGAGACAGAT
>PVKM010013387.1:0-30358 GCA_004027735.1 Carollia perspicillata
TGCATAGGGTAGGAGCTCTTTTTTTCTTTCTGCCACATAGAATTCCATTGTATATATGTACCATAGTTTTTTGATCCATTCATTTACTGATGGGCACCTAGGTTGTTTCCAACATTTGGCTATTGTAAATTGTGCTGCTATGAACATTGGGGTGCATAGGTTCTTTTGGAATGGTGTTTCAGGGTTCTTGGGAAATAATGAAAATCTCAGCTTTGACTCATGGTTGCAGGCGGGGTAGCTGAGTAATCTGTCACAAACCCAAATCAACCTCTATACCCAAGCACAGCCATTACACCAGGACTTTTAGAGTCACTATTTTACAGCACCAAAAATCCCAAGATTGCTGTAGGATCCTCCTAACATTCACACTCACTGAACTGCATGGCTAGGACAACCCAAGGCAGCGTGGTCTAGCACTCATTCTGAATCCTTAGGTACAGACAGGAAAATCTCCTAAGCACATGAAAAGCATAACTCTTGGGGCATAAAAAAAAAACAACAACCATACATTGGATTTTATTGCCAACTCTTTTATCCACCTATTAGACTTTAAGTCTCCATGATTTTACCTACACTTATTAGCATATTGTATGCCTGTGTACTGCCCTTTTCAGGAATCCTTATGCATACAGAAAATGAAAACTCAATAATATAGTGGTGGAGGTTATACTGGTAGCTTACCCCTTCCTCCATTTCCTCTTGTTCCTTAGTAAGAAGATCCTAATTTTATTTTAGAACAGTGATATGATCATCTGAATTAAGTGCTATTATATAACTATATTTACTAAGATCTATGTAGCACAGGATCCCCAAAACAAGGAGCTGCTTATGTGTTTGTGATATTCTGAAAAGAACTATCCAGTGGACTAGCAGATGGAGACATGCTGTTTAATACTCACATTACAGGAGCATGCACTGAGGGGTGGCAGGTGGGTGCTATAGAGACCGTACCTCCTCCAGGCTGAGGCTCGGTTATAAGGGGTCCCAGACAAAAGAGGCATGTGTGACTCCTACCTGTGACTCTAAACTACATAACTCAGTGTGTATGTGCAGAAAGAAGCAGACACAGGACAAGAAGCCACTCCCAAAAGGAGATAAGGAGGAAGTTACAATCCACTCCCAAAACAAAACACATTCCTTCTGGCCAGTGGCCATCTGACCAGCCCTCAGTCATGGGAAAGGGGAAGGGCCATGTCCATTGACTCCACAACCTATGGTTAATTTAGTCATTTATGATGATATCAAGAGCAAATAATTAGTTTGCTTTTCCCTTCATGGAAACATGTCCAAGTAGGAGTTGAATCTCACTTTTACAAAATATACATTTGTAATGCACTCTATTTTATAAAGCAAGAGTACTAAAAGGAAGGAAATGAGGTTTGCATCCACTAAATATAAGATGCAGGTAACTGGAGAAGACTTCACGGATGTTCAGATAAATAGAAATTCACCTGTATTCTTCTGTCACATTAGATATGCAGTCACTTGAGATTCTATAATTGTCATAATAATAAGTATCTTTTAAATATTTAAAAAATAAGCTTAGAATTAAAAACAAAGTCGAAGAATCATAGATTATCAAAAGTATCCTGAATTTTTAAAGGACAGATTATATAGGAATCTATTAGAACTACAGGAAACAAATATAAAAATTAAAATTAAACACTCATTTAATAAGCTACACCAGATTATAGATAGATAAAGAAAGAAGCATAGGAATGGAAGGTAGAGCTGACATATTTTCCCAGTTCAGATATACAAAGAAATGGAATATTCAAATAAAGCAGTTAAATAAGGTGAAACACAGAATTAGAAGGTCTGATAATCAATTTTATTCTAAGGAGGAAATGGAGGGAATGGAGGAGATAAAACATTTGAATTAATTATAGTCAAGAACTTCTTAGATTTGATAAAATATATGATTTCTCAGCCTTAGGAGACAGGATGAAAACCATGGACTATCAATGAATTTAAAAACCCACTTACAGCCGTAACCAGTATGGCTCAGTTGGTTGGGAGTTCCTCTCACAAAGCAAAGCATTGCTGGTTTGATTCCTGGTCAGGGCGCACTCCTGGGTTGTGGGTTCCATTCCTGGTCGAAGTATGTGCAAGAGACAACCAGTCGATCTTTATCTCTCACACAGATGTTTCTCTCTCTCTCTTTCTCCCTCCCTTCCTCTCTCTCTAAAAATAAAAAAAAAATATTTAAAAAATCCACCTACAGATATACTGAGTTGCAATTCAAGAAAAACAAAATGAAAGATAAAAAACTGAGGCATACAATTATATAGTTTTCAAAATTTATTCAAATAACAGTGAAAATAAAAATGATTTTTCAGAGACAAACTGAGGTAATTAAAGAACTGAAGAATAATATCATAATGAAATACTGAGGTTCAGAAGAGACAACAAATATCAGTAAATGTATGAGTAGGCAGAAATGAAATATTCCCCAAATAAAATGAAAGGAAAAAACAAGTTAGAAGAAAAGTGTTACGCAAAAGTCACATGTACTGTATGACCATATTTGAAGGGTTCTTGTTTTAGAGCTGGAATAGGACAAAGAGAATGTCCATGTGAAGTGGGGGGCGGGGGATTTGGTGGCCTAATACAGGGAGTTAGAGCCCAAATTCAATGAAGAGGGTATCCAGACGAGAGAAGGGAACAGACCCAGTGGAGTGCCAGAGCCAAGCACAGTGAGGTGTTGGTGGGAGGCACTGTTCTGTTATGGGAGAACAGTCCCATGCAGGCAGATCAAACAAGTAAAGCAAATATATTAAGAGTAATGGTAGTCAGTTTTCTCACTCATGGAGAGAACAGTTACAAATATTGAAAGGGAGAAAACTGGAATGAACCATGTGGACTCCAGATGTGCAGCGGGCAGTTCTGCCTTCTGGAGCATTTTCCTTCTCCATTGTCTTTTAGGGAGACTCTTGAGTGGGACTGGAGGCTGCAGCAGTCGGTCCCTAGTTGGTCCCAGCACACCCTCCAGAACCACGTGTTACCAGGCCTGTGTGTTTTATCTGTAGTTGCAGGTACAGGGTGAGGGAGAGGCAGCAATAGGCCAGGGAGAGGCTGTGAGAGTCTGAGTGGCCTGCTCCTGAAGTTTCTTGTGCCTTCAGAATCTGCTTAGGCCTGATCTCATCTGTACCACTTTCACCTGGTAATGGAGTGCTGCTTGCATGCCCAACTTTATTATGACAGCCAGATGATACCTACTTTATGGTGGGCAGCTCAGGTTGTGTGATCGATTTCTGGAAACTTTAATTGGGTTATAGGTCCCTGAATTGTTATGAAGTATATCTCTCATCCTCTGGAATACATGTGTCTTAAGAAAGCCTCTGGTTATGTTTTTCCTGTTAGCAACTGTTATCAGTATACTGGAACAAAGTATCTGTAGATATTTTGACGATCAAGGTCTTTGTAAACTACACTATGACAAAAAGCTGGAGAACAGATGAAGCCTGAGAGAGGACACTGAATTTGTACTGTTATACTTGCCATGTGAAAGCAAACTTCTGATAGTCCTTTCTAATTGATATAGAGGGGAAAAAGCATAAGCCAGATAAATAGCTGTGTACTAAGTGCCAGAGTAGTTAAATTGTTCTATATCACGTGTGGACAAGTGGCTGAAAGGAGTCAACACCTGATTAAATTGATAATAATCCACAAACATTCTCCAAGATTTACCAACTTTCTTCACAGGCTAAACAGGTGAGTCAGGTAGGAATATAATAGGCAGCCCATCCCTGCATCTTTGAGGTCTTAATGATGTCATAGATCTCTGAAATTAATCCCAAGATGATGTAATGGTAGTTTATTATTTGGATAGAGAGAGAAAGTTCCAGGTTCTGGGGTTGGTCCACCATTTCTTTCATCTCATGTCTCCTTTCTTGCTTTTAATGTCAGCTATGCTGGAGTGTTTTTAAAACTAACTTAACTTCCTTAGAGAGGGTTCATGGAAAGAGTTATTGCAAATCTGGAGATATTATTATTTTGCACTTAAACTGGATGATATTATGGCTCAGAATAGAGTTTTAGGTTCAAACTTTATCTCCCTGAGCTTTAAAAGTATATTTTCATCATGTCGTAGTCTTCTATCCTGTGTTGCTGACAAGTCTCATCTTTTTTTTTTAAAACGAAACCCTTTTTTCTCCTGTGGATCATTCTAGAATCTTCCCTTTATCCTTGGTATTCTAAAATTTTGGTGACATGTCTAGGTATAGAGCAGCACACAGAGGGTCCTTTCAATTTACATATCTGGGGATCTACATATCATAGGAGACTGAAGTGGTAGAGGGTTGATATGCTGCTTTCCTACTTCCCTGTTTCAGTGCTGAGTCTCTGGTGATGCCTCCAGACTACAGCAGCTCACAGGGTGGCCCTTCCTCCACAGTCCCCTGGTTCTGATGACATGATTTTCCCCCTGGTTCCTTTAGCTATAGGGTGGTAACTGCTTCTGCTAGTCTCTGGGTGCCTCAGCATTTCTTGAGTTTTCCCTTAACCCTGTCCATTACTTTCCCACTAACAATTCTTCATTTGACTCTCTGGGGCCAAATTCTGTTCCCTGCTTAGACTATAACTGATATGCTACCTTTCATTTTCTTGGTTCTTCCTTCCTGGAAATCTTATTAATTGGATGATGGATCACTTACATTCATTATCTACATCTATTATTTTTGCTCCTAGATTTTTCATCTTTTTGTGTGCTTGCTCTACATCATGAAGCATTTCCTTGTCCTCCCATCCCTTCTTGTAAAACATTTTTTCAATTTTAGCAATCATGTGTTTCATTTTCAAGGGTCGTTTTTGCTTTCTTGGTCTCTTATTTCCTAGCAACCAGATGTGTTTTACAGAATCAACAACTTTGTTAATCTCTCTAAGAATTAATGGAAGTTTTTGGTCACTTAAAGTTCTTTTCTATTCCCTTAGTTATTTCAGTTTCTTTAGAGGTCAATTATTTATTTATCTTGACCTATCTCTTGCTGTAGATTTCCTAACCATATGGAATTCCTTGGTTCTCTGTTCATAAGAGTGGGAAACTAAATGGACTTTCCTGGATAGCTGATGAGGCTTTCCTGTGCTATGGGTCTTCCAGAAAAAAAGCAGGACAGCTGGCTGGAGCTATCTGTGTGAGACAAAGTCGTCCATATCCCTCAGGATGAGCAGATGGAGGATTTGGAAAATTTCACAGAGGGCTGGTTATATGGGGCTGGGTCTCTAGAAAAAAGCAGGAATTTTCTAAGTGGAAAATGAGCTCAGAGTCCAGGCAGTGGAAACAACATCCACACAAGCCTGGATATGTGAAAGGCAATGGTATTCCCTAAAATTAAAGAGATTAAGTGAAGGAGAAGTCTGGGTACCCTAGAAATGCTTAAGGAGAAATAGAGACAGACTGATTTCAGAAGCTCACCATGGATGAATATGTGGAGCCCATTAGGACCAGGTTAGACTAACTTAGGTGAGAGGTGTGGGTGCCATGAGGCTGGAGAGTTTTACACTGGAATTGATAGGGACTACTCATTAGCAGGGAGGCGGGGGTAGGAGGTGAATGTGGAAACTTAGGGAGGTGGACAAGCACACAGGAAGGCCAAATATACCTGAGGAATTAGTGCTCCCATTTGACTCCAAGGTGATTCAAGTAGAACATTCCCAAGAGGGTGGGAAGTGAAGTCCATCACTAAGCAATTGAGGGTCAACATCTAGGTCAGACAAAGCCCCACTTTTATGGTTCAGGGAGCCCCTACTGAGCCCCTTTTTAAAACTTTTTTATTTTATTGATTATGCCATTACAGTTCTCCCATTTCCCCCCTTCATTCCCCTCCACCCTGCACACCCCTCCCACCCACACTCCCCCCCTTTAGTTCATGTCCATGTGTCATAAGTTCTTTAGCTTCTACATTTCCCACACTACTCTTGCCCTCTCCCTGTCTATTTTCTCCCCACCTTCTATGCTACTTATTCTCTGTACCTTCTCCCCACCCTCTCCTCCCACTCCCCTGTTGCTAACCTTCCATGTGGCCTCCATTTCTGTGGTTCTGCTCCTGTTTTAGGTGACTGCTTAGTCTGCTTTTGTTTTAGGTGTGGATGTTAATAACTGTGAATTTGTTGTCCTTTTACTGTTCATATTTTTATCTTCTTTTTCTTAGATAAGTCCCTTTAACATTTCATATAGTAAGAGCTTGGTGATGATGAGCCCTTTTACCAGAGACTGCAGAACATAGCCTGGCTAGTTGGTAGGACTTTCCAGACTGCGGTTCTGGCCCCATTTCAGTGAGTGGGGACCCACAGATCCCAGCTTCTTTTCTGTGGGCTTTGCTTTCCTGGGGAGCTCCCAGGCTCCAGTTGTGCTCTGTGCAGCACTCTGCTGCCGCCAGGGGGTGCTGATTCCTTCCCCAGCAAACAGAAAGGGTCTGATAGCCAGCTCCTGTGGTGTTGCTTTAACTAGGAGTGTCTGCTGTAAGCAGCTCCTTCCCTCTATTAGGGACATTAGGTTCTGGAGAAAGAGCCTGGACTTGGGTTTGAATATCAGCTCCCCCACCTATAAATTAGTTGACTGAGAAAAGTCCCTCCTTTGAGCCTCAGTTTTCTCACCTGTGAAATGAGATGATCATCCTTTACCAAGTGGGTGTCAGGATGGAATTAGAGCAGATGCTTCCACCTTCACTACTTTCACTGCCCTCTCAGCTCCTCCGCTGTGTTCTGACCCATGTGGGCTAGAGCTCAGGCCTGTGCACCCTGGGCAGTGCTTCACAAACACGTCCACGTGACAGCTTGCCTCATAGGGCTCATCAGCAAGACACCAGAGGCTGCAGACAGCTGCCCCATGAGGAACAAGTGACAGTGTCAGTTCTTGCCTGTACAGAGAACAGGTGTCTATCATTGAGTAGTTTCTGTGCAGGAAACACTCTGCACTTTAGACTACAGGGAGCCATCATTACAATTAGAGCCTGCTAATGCATTTCTTCCTTTCATTGTCAGACATTGTGCTATGTGTGGATTCACGCTGGTCTCTGGGGGCAGAGAAATCAACGGTGCCTAGACATGGGGAGACAAGGCTGCTTGTGCAAACATACAACCAGGCTATACTACGTACTTCTGCTACAGAGCATGGAGGGCTGCAGGAACTTGTCACCACTTAGGGGTCATGACCTGGGATACAAAGGAAGAGCAGCAGTATCCCAGGCAGTCAAGTCAGGGAAAGGAGTTGTCTTGAAAGAAGGAACAGCAAGTGCAACCCCAGGGGCCAGTGAGCAGAGACCTAGGCATGTGGCAGCCTGGATCTGAACATTTCTTAGCTGGGTGACTCTGGGGAATTTGCTCACTTTTTGAGTCTCATTTGGCTTCAACAGTAAAACGGGAAGAAAAATGCTCACCTCTTGGAGCTGTGGTGATGATCAAATAGGGTATTGTCTGTAGAGTCCACACATCCTATAAATGGCAGCTGCTCACAACCAGGGCCATTCCCATAGGCAGCGCAGTGAATGGAGCCTCTGGGGTTACTTGTGTGTGGGGAGTGGCTGGGAGGTCTGCGCCACATCTCTCTCTCCACAGAGAGAGAGAGGAGCGGGAAGAAGAAGAGAAGGAGAAGGAGGAGGAGGAGGAGGAGAAGGAGAAAGGACGGGGGGGGGGAGAGTGAGAGAGCGAGAGAGCGAGTGTGCGAGAGAGCGAGCACGAGCGCGCTGTTCCTGGTTGCTAGCCCACAGCTCCGGGAGGGCGGGCGAGCACGGTTTCCCCTGCAAGCGCCTGGGTCCCGGGAAGCCTGAGCGTTCTCGTGGGCGGACGTGGGCTGCAGCGGCATAGGAGATAGTCCAGCAGGCAGCAGGCAGCAGGCAGACAGGCAGGACGGCACCACTCTTGATGCAGAAAGCTCCTGGACCATACGCCAGAGTCGGTGAGTCTGGCCAACAGGGTTCACGCTGTGCTCCCCGCGGGTCCCGGGGTCTGAGGGGCTTGGGCCAGTGTTCGAGGGGCCTGCCAGGGGAGTCTCGCCCACTGCTTGCGGACAGGTGGCTGTGAAAGGGGCTTCACAGAGTCCGGGGCTCAGAGCCACACAACTGGGGCTGGCAGGTGCACCTTGCCCTTCGTGTGGACTTGGGCTCCCACCAACTCAGTGTCCTCACCTGAACAGTGGGTGGCACGCCACCTCACCTGTGAGCTGCAAGTAGAGGAGGTAAGGGATGCATGGAAAGTGTATGGACACCTCGAGCATTATTAGGAGGCAGGAGCTGTTCACTGACATTTCAGGAAACAAAGCAGACATCCCTTTCCATTCTTACCTCATGGGAGATTGATAGTGTTTTTATTATTTGTTAGTTTTCCTCTGATGGATGGAGATGACAGGAAGCAGGTTGCAGAGGAGGCCTTCCCCAGGATTGCAAGTGTTCCCACCTTGTCTTGAGAGACACCTGGAAACTAAATCCAGAGCTCACAGACATTCCATTTATACTGGCTTTGGCAATGGCAATGTAGCTTTGAAATGTATCTGCTTTCCCGGTTGTCAGTACCTCTGGTCTGGGAGGGACATGGCTGTATGTGTCATCTTGCAGCCCTATTGGTAGCATGGGGTTTGGCACATGTGCCCTGAGAGGAAGAGTGAATGAAGCAGGGGGACTTTCTGGAGTATTTCCCATGTGGTAACTCCACTCTGATCATCCTGCACTTGACCAGCTTGGAACCATTGGTGTGGGTCCCCACCACTGACACAACCTTGGCTGATGGTCATCCACAGCCTTGGGTTTTCATTCCATTTGCTGCTCTGACAAAGCACAGTGTGTCTGCCACAATTTTAGGCACCTGTGGATGTTTTTGACTTAGATACTGGACCTTACATTTGGCTCTGGTATGTTTCATTTTGTCATGTTCTGTCCAAATACCCCTTTTTACTAGATGACTCTTGTGCCAGAAAAACTTCCTAGCTATGAGATTTGTTAATTAAAATAACCATACTGTGAAGTGTGGGCAGAATCCATGCCTTGATCTTGTAATGGTTAAAAGGGACTCATTTTTATAAGACAGATCAAATGCAAGGTAAGTGACATTTATGTCAACTGACAAATAGATTTTACTGATCTCTGGTTAATTTTGCCCTTACTCTGTAATAACAGCTTCTAACTTAGCACTTGATCATGAAAACAGATATATGTTCAATAACAGACATGACCATTATATGAGACTTAAAGTATACCTGAAATAGGATATTCCTTTGTGAACAGTGCTTATCAAAATGGGTCCTCAGGACCATGTGCATCAGAATCACACGTTGTTAAATCACAGTATTGTTAAAATACTGGTTCTTGAACCCCATCCCAGACTCACTTAAATGTGCCTCCTGGTAAGGGGACCTGGAATCTGCACTTTCAATATGCTCCTGGAGTGATTCTGATATTCCCTGAAGGTTGAGAACTGCTTGTGGGATTAATAATGCCTAGGGGACTAATGACAAAGGTGAGTCACAGTGGTGTGTATAACAATATGGTAGCTCTCTATCTCCAAACATCTGTCACTGGCATTGTCACTTGTAGGCTCTGGAGTCCAAATTTAGACTTGGCAGAGGATCCCTTGAGGTGGCACCAGAGAAAAAGGGACAGGTTATGCCAGGGCATGGAGATGTGGACCTGGCTGGTACATTTGGGAACAGAAAACTGTTTCAGGCAACTTGAGCATAGGTATGGAGGGAGTCCCTATGGAGAGTAATAGGCATCCTATGAACTTGAACAGGCATGTGTGTACACATGGTAGGCAGGAAGAGAGAGTCAGTGTGTTGATGACTCAATTTTTGCATACCAGGCAGTCTTCAACTTTGCTATGTGTCATCTGAAAAACAAGTCTGGTAGGGAAAGTAGCGGCTGAGGCCAGGATGGTGCTGTATGTCAGCCCTGAGCACATGGTGGCATTAATGTTTTCTTTATTTGGATAAAATGTGACAAGGAAATTCTACTCATGTGCTCTGAGTAATTCTCTCCCCAAATTTTGCATACAACAGTCTACTTTTTTTTTTATCATCAAAACTACCCCAAGGCCTGAGGTCAGGGGGAATTTTTGGAACAAGTTTTGGAATCAGACAGACCTGGTTTGAATTTGGGCCCCACAACTTATTAGTTGTGTGACTATAGGCAAGTTGCTTTATGTCTCTGAGTCTCAGATACACTGAGAATCAGCCTTTGGGTCAAAGCAACCATGAATATGTCTACCTGCACCCTGATCCTTCCTGGATTTCACAAAGGGGCCAATCCCTGAGTACCATTTGTCTCTTTGCGTTGCAGGTGTCATCACTGAATCTTCTGGAACCTTCTTACATGCACCATGAATATCTCTCACTTTCTGTCCACGCTGCTCTCAGAATCCCCACAGGTTCAAAACAGGAGTAAATCAAAAGGCATCCTGTACAACTTCTCTGACCACTGCCAGGATTCTGTAGACCTGATGGTCTTCATTGTCATCTCCTACAGCATTGAGACCATTGTGGGGGTCCTAGGCAACTTCTGCCTGATATGTGTGACCATTAGGCAGAAGGAGAAGGCCAATGTAACCAACTTGCTCATAGCCAACCTGGCCTTCTCTGATTTTCTTATGTGCCTCATCTGCCAGCCACTCACGGTCATCTACACGATCATGGACTACTGGGTCTTTGGCAAGGTCCTTTGCAAGATGTCAGCCTTCATCCAATGTATGTCGGTGACAGTCTCCATCTTCTCGCTTGTCCTTGTGGCCCTAGAGAGGCATCAGCTTATCATCAACCCAACAGGTTGGAAGCCCAGTGTCTCCCAGGCCTACCTGGGGATTGTAGTCATCTGGCTTATTGCCTGCTTCCTCTCCTGGCCTTTTCTGGCCAACAGCGTCCTGGAGAATGTCCTTCACAAGAACCATTCCAAGGCTCTGGAATTTCTGGAAGATAAGGTGGTCTGTACTGAGTCATGGCCACTAGACCACCACCGCATCATCTACACCACTTTCCTGCTGCTTTTCCAATACTGCATCCCACTGGCCTTCATCCTGGTCTGCTACGTCCGCATCTACGTCCGCCTGAGGCAGCGGAAGCAGTTGTTCCACAAGGGCACCTACAGTTCACAGGCTTGGCAGGTGAAGCGGATCAACAGGATCCTTTTGGCAATGGTGGCTGCCTTTGCCCTGCTCTGGCTGCCCCTGCATGTGTTCAATAGCCTAGAGGACTGGTACCATGAGGCCATCCCCATTTGTCATGGCAACCTTATCTTTTTGGTGTGCCACCTGCTTGCCATGGCCTCCGCTTGTGTCAATCCCTTCATCTATGGCTTTCTTAACACTAACTTCAAGAAGGAGGTCAAGGTCCTGGTGCTGACTTGCCAGAAGAGCACCCCTGAGGAGGAGTCTGAGCATCTGCCCCTGTCCACAGTACACACAGAAGTCTCTAAAGGGTCTCTCAGGCTCAGTGGCAGGTCCAACCCCATGTAGCCAGGTCCAGAGCTTCTCCAGGTTATGTTCATTGCCAGGCTCCTACATTTAGCTAAGTGGACACTCTGTAAGCTGAGGGTAGTATTTCACTATTACTGGCTTTCTGGGGCTCAGATAGGTTGGCAAAGCCCATTTTTGCCTTTATTTGCATTGTGAAGCCTGACATTCAGATGGTTCAGCTATTTGTTCCTGGGAGACTTCTGAGTCTGGATTCTTCAGGTTACAGATTAAGCAGATGTCAGAGCCAGAGATGGACTGCAAATAGCACTCAGGGTTCATTCTGGTAACTCAGCAACAGACGCCTGTCTTAGGAACCCTGGAATTTCACATCTACTAATGAGACTGCAAAGTCCCTGTGGGGTGAGGGAAGGAGCATGTGGAGTCTGAGCTCTGGACCTTGGTCAGACCCTAAAATCTGTGAGAGATAATCTTTGTTGGTGGCCTTTTTAAGTTGTAAAGAATTCTATGGAGGCAAGACAGTGTGGTTACTATTACCTGATTAACACACCCAATGGCAGAGAGCAGATCTTGGCAGCCTTGGGTCCTCACCCTCCTCTATAGTAAGCAAATCAATCCTGAGCAGCAGGAAGTTCAGAACTCACATTCTACTCCATCCTTTTTCTCTTTCACTATTTCTGCCATCTTGTATAGAAATAAGCCTTTAAGTATCTCCCCTTGAAAAGATTGTTAGGACCTTGAATGTGACATTTGTCATAGGTATTGGGTATGTCATCCCCATACCTTGGACAGGTCTTGGCATGAGGAGAGAGCTCCAGAAAGCTTTACCATGGTAGGCTGATGGAAAATGTGTCTGCTTAGCCAAGGACAGGTGCCCGTGTCATGCTCCAGGATGGGAAGAGCTGAGGTTGCTGCTGCCACACTCTATCATTTGCCGTCCCTTGCCTCCCAGGATCTCTCTTAACAAGGCAACTGGCCAGGGACTCTGTAACCCTCCTTAGTGTTGACCCATTGCCGAGGCCTATAGGACTCCAGCCCCCTTCATTTCACACTCTGACCACTGAGCTGACTTGCTCTAGGTGATGTGTCATGAGTCTTTCAAAGCCTCCTCACATCTTTGGGTCTCTCAGTGGCCTTCAGTAGTGGAAGCAGCAGGGAGTTCTTGGAGTCTGGCTTAAAGGAGCACTGGCTGAAAGGAACAGGGGGTCCTTCTTCCTCCAGCCAGCCAGGGAAAATGGAGAAAAGGCTATGATAAGTATGAATATCTCACCATAGAGGTCATGGAGCAGTCTTCTGGATGCTGAGCTAGATCCAAGGTTTCATCTGTGTGTGGGCCAGACGGCTCATCCTTGCAGGAAAGGAAATGTTAAGATTGTTCATGGACCACTTTGGGTGGGATGTCCAGACCTGGCCTACAGGCTGAGACTCACCCATCCTCCAGCAGAGTGAACAGTGGATAGACCTATTATGGCCTCCCAGGGCAGGGTACTCAGGTGCCTAGAATCCTCAAAGGCCTCACTGTAAGGCTCCTGGGACTGGTTCTACACAGGGGATCTGGCAAAGGACAAGGCAGCAGGAGATTGAAGAGCCATATCTGACTGTCTTTCTGGCCTGGCCCCTAACCAAGAACCTTAATAGCCGACACCCAAGACAAGTGCACTTTGAATCATCAGCCCCCTTCCTGGAGCTGTTTGTTTTGTCCCAGGTTTTGGTCACATCTGCCATTTTGTTCCTTTGTTCAACTTTATCCTGTTTTTTAGGATAGACTGCTGAGATGCTTTCTTGAACACAGCTTGTGCTTGTCCTCTGGTGCCATCTGCTGCTGGCTGCTCCAGGTAACCAGCTGCCAGCAAAGGCCTTGGGGACCCATCCCAGGAAGATGTCATTGACCAAGCTCCCCAAGGAATTGGAGGCTTCAGGCCCCTCTGCATCATATGAAATTTCCTGGAGTTTACTTCACATCACTCCTCTCAGTGGTGTTAGGCAGGATGCTTGAGGACATGGGTGCATTAGGGTGCCAGCATGCTTGAGGACTTGGGGACCAAGCTATGCATCTGGAGAAGGTGCTGGGCATTAGGAACTGGGTTACTGGATGAAGGACTCATTGGCTGTCTTCTGTGCTCTCCTCGCCTTGCTTTAGCTGACATGGCCTGCCTGTGGCTGTCTCCTGCTCCTGGTTCCTAATGACCCTTAGAATTGCCTGGTTACCTCGCACCCAGGGAACTCACTGGGTGTCTTCAGGAGATCCACAGCCTTAGCATCAACTAGAGCTTGTTAGACATACAGAATTTCTGTTCCCACCCAGACCTTTGAATCAGAATCTGCATTTTATCAGGATCTCCAAGTTAGTGATGCACACATTTACATTGGAGAAGCTCTGTTCTAAAAAACAGATCGTTCTAAAGCCTGGAAACACTTGATGAGCACCCAAAGACACCCACTGTGGGACTGGGGTAGACCTTTAGGAATCCTAGTTCTGGAGGTACAGTTTTAAAATGGTATTGCCAAAAAGGTGAATTCAGTTTTGGTCATTTGTCTCTTTTCTGGCCATATGGGGATATATTTCTTCTGAAGTCTTTTCATCTCTTTAATAAATATTTGCCAAATGAACAGTTTGCATAGTTATATTCTTATGAACATGCCCCTCTGTATCTATTCTATTTCGCTTATAACTGTATCATCAAGTTTTTTTGTCCTGCTGGACATTATTTTTGACAGCTGATTAAGAGTTTAGAAAATGCTGTGGTGAAAGCTGGTTTCTCTGAACAGAATCTCTCTAAGCTCCCAGAGTGGCCTTTGCTAGCCCAACTAAGGACCTGTTCCTGATAGTAATGAGAGGAGTTCATCTTTAGAAGAACACCATGGCTGGAAGTGGAGACTCACACCCACAAAAAGTGCTTGGGAACTCTCAGCAGGTGCAAAGCCTTATCAAATTCTGATGGTGTGAGCTTGAATTTTGCTGAACTCTAGCCCTTCCTTTTTCAAGAAAAGACGTTGACTTGTTTTATTCATTATAAAACTAATCATATTCCTTCACAAAAATATGTAAAATATACAAAAATAAAAAGAAAGAGGAAATTATGTTCCATCTCACAAAGATAATCATTATTTACATTCTATGGAGTAATTTCTTTAGCTTTTGTATATCTAATATTACATTTTATTATTTTTTAACATGGTTGAGATCATACTGTGAGTGTATGCATAGTTATATATAATAATTAAGGATTATTTTAAATCTTTTTTTGCTTAACCTTGTAAGAATTTTATTTATTCATTTAATAAATATGTCAGACACATAGTAGGTACTTAAGAGAGAGTGGTAGATAAAATAAACACTGTCCTTGTCCTCATGGAGCTGACAGTTCAGTGACTAGATCCATCTCATGTCCTTAATCATCATCTATTGTGGCATATTTAGATGTTCCTAGGCCTATTATATATATTTCTGTTATGCTTCTATGCAGAGAACTTCTGCATTTGGAATCATTTCTGGAGGAGGTCAGAAGCGGAACTAATGGGTCAAAGGGCATGGGAATTTTTCAAGGCTCTTGATGTGTGCTGCTAAACATTTCCAAAGAGCCTGGAATGGTTTGCACCCCGTGATTAGTGCTGGTTTCACATACCCTAACCACTGCTGAGGAATTACCTTTGATGAGAAAACCTCCATTGTTCACTGGGACACATCCCTGTTCATCTACTAATGAAAGTCACTCTTGCATCATCAGTTTTCTGGGGTCTTTTTTTACATAAAACTCTCCCAAAGGCCTGTCTAATCTTGAAATCTCTGCTTCCCTTCCTTCCAAGCTGTCTTGTACTCACCTGTTCATCCAAATAGTTCTTGTCAAGGTCTCCAGTGACCTTCATGTTGCCAGATCTCATGGTCAATTCTCAGTTTTGTCTTATGTGCCAACCAGCAGCAGCCATCAGATAGTCGACCTCTTCTCCTCTAAACTCTTTCTGCTTGTGGCTTTTTCAGGACACTACACTCATTGTTCTCCCCTGCCATCTTCTCAGTCTCCTTTCCTGGACACTTGTCTCTCTCACCTTGGAGCATTGGCAAGGCCCCCAGGAGCTGTGAAGTCCCATCAGCTCTCATTCTGTAGGTGGGCTTACCCAATCTCCTGGCTCTACTGCAATTAAAGGATTAACTGTCTAATGCTCCCAAATGTGAATGTGCAGTCTGAACATTCCCCTGCTCTCCACATTTGTACATCCAGCCCCTGCTTTGTGTTTATTGGACATCCAGTTGACATCTCAAACTTGGCAATTTCAAAAGCAGACTCCTGATTTGCCTCTCCACCTCTTCTTTCTCAGTTCCCTCTCTTTCATTAAATGACTCTCTTTTCATCTGCTGGGGCCACAGTCTTTGGGATCAACCTTCTGTTCACAACACACATCCAATTCATCAGTGAGTTCTGTAAACTTCGCTTTCACACTGTGTTCAGAATGACTACTTCTCAGATCTCCTGGCTTTGCCACCTGGTCCAAACCATCTAATTTCTACAAGGATTATTGTAGTGACCTCTTCTCTGCTGTCTCAGTCAGAGGGACCCTTTGAAGTCTAAGTTGGATCTTTCCACATCTTTGGTCAAAACCTATCATTGGCTTTCTGACACTCAGAGCAAAATTCATATCCACAGCTGGGGTTGTCTTCCTTTCTCTGACCTCACTTTCTACCATCCTTTCCCTTGCCCACCCGCCTTCAACAGTGCTGCTCTCTCTGCTGTCTCTCTAACACTCTAAGACTGTTACTACCTCATCCCTTTGTATTTCTCACTCTGGCTGCTTGAAATGCTACCCCTGCTATCAATATGTTTATTCCCTTGCTCTCTTCACCTTAAATGAGCCTTTATCAGATGATTACTTCCTCACACATTCTATAATAATAGACCACCCTCCCCTGCCCCATTCTGCATTTTTACTTTATGCCATAGGACTTAGCACACACCTGCTCATATACACTAACTTACTTTCTTGTTGAGTGTCTCATTTCCTCGTTAAAAGGTAAACTGAACGAAGTCAGGGATCCTATATGTTTTATTCACTGTTTAGCTCTCAAAATAGAGCTTGCATATCTATAGAATGAATGCATTAAAGTTTTATGATTGATCATTGAGGAATGATATTTCAACCTCTTGTTTGTGGAGTGCTGGTATTTTGGTTTTGTAGAATTTGGGTCCCTGGCTTCACAGCTGCTGTTCGTTGACTGTGTGACCCCAAGAGCCCCCTTTGCATCTTGGTTTCTGATTCCTCACCTGTAGTAATACTTGCTGCACTGTATTTAGTGTCTCAAACTCTGTGCCAGACACTTCATGAACATTGCCTCCTTTCAACCCTGAGATGTGACAGATGAAGACATGAGGCTTAGAAAGGTAGAAAATTACCCAAGTTTCCAAAAAGAGCAAGAGTTGAAACCGCATCTGATGGATTCCAAAGTCTAGGACTTGAACTGTTGTAGCATGAAAGAATGTTGACCAGAGAACTTCTGAGCTGTCTTCCAGCTTTTAGTAAGAGCATTTGAACCTTATGGGCAATGAGGCAATGGAGGGCTTTAAGCAGGGGAACTGGATAGTTGGGTTGCATATAGAGAGATAGTATAGCTGAATTGGCTTGGGTTTCCCTAAAAGCCAAAGCAGAGGTAGAGACTTATGGGCTTTTCCTTTACTAGAGAATGCAGTCCCAGAGAACAAATTGAAAAACCAAGGGAATGAGACAGGGAAGGAGAGAGAGACAAGTTGAAGATGGGTTATTGAGCTGGATGCTTCTTTAAAAAAGATTTTATTTATTTATTTTTAGAGAGGAGAAAGGAGGGAGAAAGAGAAACATCAATGTGTGGTTGCGTTTCTCACCCCTTCTACTGGGGACTTGGTCTGAAACCCAGGCATGTGTCCTAGACTGGGAATTGAATGGGTGACCATTTGATTCACAGGTTGGCACTCAATCCACTGAGCCGCACCAGCCAGGGCTGAGCTGGATGCTTTTAAGATGCAGTTTGTTGCTTGATCATTTTTATAATGATCTCAGTTCAGTCTGTCTAGAGGGAGAAAGAAGTAAGAATTTATCCATTGGCCCCTGTATTCTACCTGTGAAAAGTTTGTCCCATGGACTTGTACATTTATAGACACTGAAACATACCTTTATGAACAGAGCAGCTCTGAGGAGAGGCAAGATGTATGTGAGGGCATAAGGTGAGGTGGCATCAGGTTGTACCTGTGGGAGGCTGGTTGGAGCCTTTCTGAGTTGAATGCTACAGTGGCCACTGAATGAAGAGACAGGTGAAAATGAGAGAGGATCTGAAGTAGGGCATAAACACACTCTGGTGCAGGGCAAAGCTAGCGTGGGATGGCAGGTATTACAGGGTGAATTGTGCCTCTATAAAAAACAAATTCATATGTTGAAATCCTTACTCCTAGTGCCTCAGAATGTGACCTTATTTAGAAATAATGGCACTGCAAACATAATTAGTTATGATGAGATCATACTGGAGTAGGATGGTCTCCTAATCTAATATGATTATTGTCCTTATAAAAAGAGGAAATTTGGACACACATGCAGAACACCATGTGAAGATAAAGGCATAAGTTGATGCTTCTACAAGCCAAGGAAGGCCAAAGATCACCAGAAAACCACTAGAAGCTAGGGGAGAGGCATGGACAGATTATCATTCACAGCCCTCAGAAGGAACCAACGCTGCTGACACATTGATTTTGGACTTCCAGCCTCCAGAAATTTGAGACAATAAATTCCTGCTGTTAAGTTGGTGTTACTTTGTTATGGCATCCCTAGCAGACTAACATAGGAGATAAAATTAAAGGCAGGGGGACCTGTCCATGTAAACTGTGTAACAGTCAAGTGTTCTGTTATTAGAGACAGACCCAACTCAAACTGGGTGTTATGAAATAGGGAATTTATAGGCTCATATAACTGGGTTGTCCATGGGAAATTCTTCGGGTTTAGACTGGATTCAGGGATTCAGACAATGATATCAGGGCTCTTCTTTCCTTGCTCCTTTTTCTCTACCCTCCACTCTAATCCCTTGATTCTAATGGTTTCTTCATGGCTATGCACTCTCTACACAATAACAGTAAGAGGCCCCACAGCTCCTTCCTTACCTTGGTCCTCACAAGCCCAGGGAGAAGCATAGCTTTCTCTCTATGTCCAGTCAGAACTCTGGGGAGAATTCTGGTAGTTTAGGCCTGAACTGATGATCTTGGCCAAGTTGCTAGAACACGTTCTTTAATCCAACCTGGGTTCTTGGATCAGGGTGGTATGGTTAGCTCCACTAGAATCACATGGATATGACAGGATGTCATATCAGGAAATAGAGGATGTCCCCAGAGTAAGCAATAGCACACAGACAAAAACACAAAGGCAGAAGTGGATGGGGAGAGGAGAGAATGGATTGGAAAAATATTTAAGTGTCAAATGGATAGGGTTCTTTGGGTGTTAGAAGGAGAAGGATGATTCCCAGGTTCCAGACTTCAGAAACTAAGTGGATATCTGGTCTATTTAATTAGATGGGTCAGGATTTTCTTTGTGGAGGGGGTGGTTAGTTTATCTTGGGTCATACTGTGTTTAAGGCACTCTTAGTCAGTCATTAGATGGTCAGATATTTGAGTCTGGAGCTCTAGGTAGAGCTTGGCCGAGGCCTGAGCAAGCCATGCTGAGGGGTGGGCATGGGAGGTGGCTAATTGGGCGGTAGGCTGATCTGAAGCTGGGTATGGGTCAAAGGAATTCCAGTTTCCCAGAGTTGAATCTGATGGTCAGACACTGATGTCAGCAAACGAGTTGGACATGGGTAGCACAGTGTCCAGCATAGAGGTCCTGGCATACAGGGCAGAATAAGACAGACAGAGAAGCGATTTTCCCAGAGCTGAGCCTAGAGGTAACACCAGGTAAGTTTCCTTCAACTGTGTTCTATGGCCTCACTTCTTCAGAGAGTTAAAAACCCCTTCAAGATCAAGCTTCTTGGTTCAAAGTTGGTAGATGTTGCTGTGATTTGATACTTTGCAGGGTTGCAATGATGACTGGAAAAAATGTTGAAAAGACCTGAAAATTCCTTAAACAAGAAATCATTGATTCTTACCCCCTGCTTAGAGATAGTCTGCCAGTGGAGGAGTAAGCACAGGTTTCATCTCTGTCATGCTGACTGGGACAGACATCCTTTAGTGACAATTCCTTGGCCCGGCCTGACCTGGTGGTGGGGATTCTTCCCAGAGTATCTCTTCAAAGTTCTGATACATCTTCCATCTGCTAAAAATACACAGATATAGACTAGACTGGGGATCCTGGGTCCTGAGAAAACCCAGGAAAGGATTCAAAGAGCACTGTAAGGTGCCTCCTTAGCTGCCAGGCATTTCCTACTTGGGCATCAGAGCAGGCACCTACAGGGTGAACTTGCCAATGAACTGCAGAGCAAGAGGGTGCTTGTGAATGTGGCTGTGTAATCATGGCCCTTGAGATTTTTAGTTGTTTAAATGTCACCATTTACTTGAAAATGATTCCCATCAGACTCTGAAAACAGTTTATCAGTGCGATTGGGTAGCAATACAAAGCTCTCTTAAAATACATTTCCTTTCATTCATAAAGCTAGTAATGGGGCATTTGATTAGTCATTCTTTAAACTGCCAAGGAAACCATACCGAAAATAGGGCATGCATTCAGAATAAAGAACTTCAATTCACTGTTGAAAACCCTCTGATAGCCATATCTCTCCCTCACCAGATAGTGTGCTCTCTGATGGCCAGCAGTCTGTTGCCACCTTGTAAATGTCACTTGCAGCCCCTGCTGGGTTTTATGACTTTGAGGTGTAGGGTTTGGGAAGTGGGTGGGTGGTAGATCTACAAAGGATTTACCAAAGAGAGACCTTTTTTTAAAAATATATAGAGACAACTATTAAACCCACGTATCTGGAACAAAAGGGGATACTTGTACCTTAATTGGGCAGCTATGAGCACAAGTCTTTTCCCCACGTACCTGGGTGCTCTCTGTCAGAGTGTGCTGCCAATTGGTCACATCCTGGTGGGAATATTGAAGTTTCTCATCAGTATGTTTAACTATTCAGAGATAATGGTCAGCACCCCCTTTTGTCCAGTGTATAGCTTTAGAACATTAAAAGTAACATGGTTTATATAAGGTAGTGAGTTTTCACCATCTGTGATATGAGTCTGGGATCTATGGCTGTTGCCAGTGCAGAAAGGTCTGGAGCCTGAGCTCAGGGAAGGGGTTCTATGCAGCTGTGCACTTCATACTTGTTCATTGGCACCTTCTCTGCAGGTGTTATGACAGAGATACCTCCAGATGGGCAGGTATAAAAACTACTACCATGTGCAATGATAAGTACAATTGTAGAGTCAGGGCACAGAGGAAGTGCCAGTCATTCTGCATGAAGGCATTTAAGAGAATGTGTCTGTGAGTTTACCACGTGGGCAGGATGGGAAAAGGCTCATGTCATAATGAGCAATGGCAAGAGGTATCAGGTCCAGTGCCTCTGGGGATGGAGGTGCTGAGGGCAAGCCTTGATGGAGAGGTGAGATGGGTGTAGAAGGCCACTCATCCCAGGCTGAGCTGTTTGACTGTGTGAGACCTGTGAAGAAAAGTCACTAAAGTCTCCTAGTGGGGAGTTTAATGGGTAGGTTTGAGGTTAGAAAAGCTGCCTAGGCTGCAATGTGGAGAAGAAGTTGGTGGTAATAACTATGTATTCAGCTAATTCCTGCTTTAGCTATTCTCTGCAGGCTGGCTTCACAGGGTAACTGCTCTCCTGCAGAGCTCCAAGAAAGCTGGTTCCAGCTGAATCCTGAAGATGATAAATCTTGGGGAAACATTGCCATGTCATAGGCTGGAACCCTAGCCCTGACCATGCCAGAGTGGGGCTCCCCAGCTATGAAATACAAGTTAGAAGGGCAGGGCAATTGGCCAGACTTCTGCCACACCAAAAATTAGATCCTGGGTCCTGATCCCACCAGAAGAGGGGCTGGTGCTTCCCTAATCACACAAGCCCCAGTTTTGGGTTCCTTTTCTGGAGTATGACAGCAGCCCAGCTAGATCCCTATACATTGCCCTGGAATGCATCAATGTATTCTCAAGCTTATCTCTGTGGGTTCTCCCCACTGAACCGGGCTCTAACAGGCAGTGTGTGTGTAGCCAGGTAATTTTTCCTTGTTTGCTTAAGGAGTTTGGGGCCCTGAGGTCATTTCTACAGTCTTTTGTTGGAGCCTGCTAAAGAGGGGCCGCTCTTACTAGCAGGCATCCTGATGAATGCAGGTACTTGGAGAATGATGGGGCTGTATAGGGCATCTTGAGGATAGAGTCATTTAGTGCCATGCCCACCCATCTCATCCTCAGGCCTCCACTCTCCTGCTTGGACCCCCTCCCCATAACACATTACCCAGGCCCACCCTTTAGCCCAGAAGTTATGAGGGCTCTGGGTCCAGTTATGAGTCCCAGAGGTTATGGTTTGTTGCCCAGAAAGGGTGACTGGACATCCCAGAGGCCTTGTCACATCATGGTAACTGTCTTCTCATTGTTCAATGGATTCGATGTCACTAACTCCCTGGAAAAAGTCTGGAATGACCAACTCTGAATCTTAGTTTCCATAGTAGTCAAATGGTGGGTTTGAACCAGAATATTTTTGGGATTCTATGCCGTTTTAGAAGGGTTCATGATTTATTTCTTTGTAGGAAAAAGAGTAATTTTGTAGCCTTCTGATCTCTCCATGAAATGGAGCAGAGGCCCTGTTGGCAGAGCCAGTGTCTGGACCAATGAATAGAATTCTCAGTATGTGATAGGTGTTCCTGGACTCTTGTTAAATTTACCGCCTTGTTTTCATAAGGACTGTCTTGATTTTTCTGGCCTGGGATTCCCGAGTCAGAGCTTGATTCCATGGTTCAGTTAGTTAATGTAGTCATTTAAGTTAGCCTTAGACATGTCAGAGTGATGCAACTCATTATGAAAAGCCAGACCATAGCCTCATCAATAGGAATTATTCCTGAGCACTGATGGACACATGGTGCTAGATAACAAGCCATAAATGTCCAAAATGTTAAGTAAATGTTGGAGATTCATGTCCAGTATTGCCAGCTTTCCATGTCTGTCTATAGCACTTAAGCTGGTGTCCAGCATTGCATTCCCCAATACTCCCCTGACTTGGAATGTCAGTGCTTGAGCTTTGCCAGGCAACTTTTCTATGAGTCCCCGCGCCTCCTCCTCCCTTCTGCCTCTGCTGAACTGGCTGGAAGCTCAGAACTGGGGAGTGTCAAAGTATCAGCCTGTGGGAGAGTGACCCATCCAAAGCATTTGAGGATTATTCTTTTGGGGAAAAGTTTGTCCCATAATTATTAACATTTCAATTCTTTAGTCTTCCAGCTTAGCATATTCAAAGTTATCTTCATGCTCTGTTTCTCTACAGACTCTGTCATTCAAACCTATAAACTTGGGGAAGCCTAACATTGGAAAAATCCTTCCCATGATTTTGTCAACCCCCCCCTTTTTTTTTTTTAAAAAAAAAAAAAGATGTTATTTATTTATTTTTAGAGGAGGAAGGGATGGAGAAAGACATGATGTGTGAGAGAAACATTGATTGGTTGCCTCTTGCATGCTCCCAACTGGGAACCTGGCCCACAACCCAGGTATGTGCCCTGACCAGGAATCAAAATGGTGACCTTTCAGTTCACAGGCTGGCACACAATCCACTGAGCCACACCAGTCAGGGCAGTCTCAACACTTCTTTTTTACCTTCTTCCCTTCAAAGCCAAGCTCCTCTGAGAGTATTATGCATTCTTGGCCACCGCCTTCTCACCTTCTCTTTGCTTCTCAGTTGATGGGTGTTTTGATATCCACAGCTGCTGAACTTGCTTTCCATAAAATCATAAATGGCATGCTAATCCCTATGGTTCAGGGT
Organism: Carollia perspicillata; assembly: GCA_004027735.1. Classification (NCBI taxonomy): domain Eukaryota; kingdom Metazoa; phylum Chordata; class Mammalia; order Chiroptera; family Phyllostomidae; genus Carollia; species Carollia perspicillata. Next base: position 23,294 of record PVKM010013387.1, read on the forward strand.
CTCCTCCTACTTGACATTTTCAGCATTTAATTCTTGACATCATGTCCCTGAACTATGGTCTTCTGTTAACTTCTAAGACACAGCTACAGCTTCATTCTCCTAACACTGGCTGCTCCTTCTCAGGCTCCTTTGTCCCTCAAATGTTAGGTTTTTCTTGGTTCCACCTTAGCTTTTGTATCCCACCTGACACACTTTCAATGAGCAGTTGCATTATGTTCCTGTGCCTTCAGCTGCCATTTACAAGTTGACAATTCCCAAATTACACCTCTTCCAAACTTTAAGTACTTGGCATTGGACATCACCGCCTGAATGTGGTATATATTCCTGAAGTGGAAGTCTAAAGCAAAATGTGAGCCTTTGTCTTGGATTCCTGCTGGATTTTTTATCATCGTTTCTCCTATCACTGAATACCTGGTTGCCTAATTTGCAGCATCTGATTCATTCCTACTTCTCTGGACTATTGCAAGAACTTCCCTCTGTGGCATCCCATCTCCATTCTTGTTGTCCAGTAGTTCCTTCTCTACTCTAGTCACAAATTTGACCTTGATTCTCTCATTTGGCAATTCTCACCATCTACAGGATGGAGTCCCAGTGCTTTTACATGGTCCTCGGACCATTCATGGTTCACCTTTAGCTGGCCCTTCCACTGTATGTTTGTCCTAGCACTCTTCCCCAACACCATGTTTTAGTGCACCAGACAACTTATTTTCTTAAACATGCCACACTTCGCCCAGGTTGATTCCTACTGAATCCCTGTGCATGTTCTAAGCTTACTTCTCTGAAAACTACCCCTGGTTCCCTTGTCTCATTTTCTGCATGCCCAGAGCACTTTGCAATGGCTCTGTTGGGCACTTATGAGTTTTAAAACTGAAAAGAAGAAAGGGTGTCTCTCTTTCCATCTGACATTGTCCTCTCAAATAAAAGTACTGGGCTTTTATCTTCTGGGAAGGCAGCACAGTGCCTGGCCTGTGTAACACCCCATGCAGGGACAGTATGCTGGTATCCACTGTGAAGAACAGACAAATGAACTTTGAAGTTTGGAGGTGAGCTGGGCCGCAGGGAGAAGACTGGGAAGAGTCAGGCTGGCAACCACTTTTTTCCTACAATGCAGCTAATCAAGGCTATAGCAGTTTTCAGCAACAGCATGCACAAAATATCTCCATACAGAGCATTTAAACTAAACTTTGGAGTCTAAGGGGACAGAGCCTGTTTTTCATATTTAAGAAAGCAGAATGATATAAATTAAGCTCAAGAGGCAGGGGGAGAGAGAAGGAGCGGGAGAAGGAGGAAAGGAGAGAGACAGACAGACAGACAAAAAGAGAAGGGAGAGAGGGTGGAGGGTAGGATCACGAGTGGGAGAAATGGGGAACCGTGGGGAGCACTGACTTCTGTAAGTTCCTTAGACATGATGGACTTAAGTTCTCTATCTTGGGCTCAGTACTTTACCACCTGGTCCTACTTTCTCCATTTTTCCACAGGCAGAACTGTTGACACAGGATTCTACAACATTTGTATATATTGACACAGAAACCAATAAACAAATGCTTGTGTTCCTGTGTAAATATGCAAACTTCCTTATGCAGACAGGGGCAAGCAGACATTTGGCTTAGAATATTTGGCTTTTAAAAATATTTAACAAATACAGGTCCAGAAGAAAAGTGGGCTGCTGCACACTCCTGTTAGTGGCCAGGTGCCTGGGCCCATCTCTTTGTATCGGTCTACCTTGATGTGTCTGAACATTTCATGGTCACTGTCCTTTGCTTCATTGAAGTTAATATGTCCTTTAGTGAGTGTGCAAGATCCCTGTACTCTGGCACTTAACAGTGAAAAGGAATGGACTATGTGCAAGTCATCAGTGAATGACAGTCATTGGTCAACCATAAAACACCTACATCTACCAGGTGATGGGCACATGCTAGGCCTTGGAGCTGTAGAAGGCAAATGTATATTATATAAGGCAGCCCGTAGGAGCTTATAACAGAGACCTACATTTTTTAAAATTTTATTTTAATTGTTATTCAAGTACAGTTTTATGTCTTTTACTCCCATCCCAGTACACCCCGCTCAGTGCTCCCCACCTCCCTCCCATTTCCACCCCCCTTAGTTTTTGTCCATGTGTCCTTTATACTTGTTCCTGTGACCCCTTCCCCTTTTCCCCTGAAATTCCCTCCTCTCTCCCATCTGGTTACTGTCAGCCTGTTTTCTATTTCAATGTCTTTGGTTATATTTTGCTTGATTGTTTGTTTTGTTGCTTAGGTTCCTGTTAAAGGTGAGATCATATTTTTTACCACCTGGCTTATTTCACTTAGTATAATGCTTTCCAGTTCCATCCATGCTGTCGCATAGGGTAGGAGTTCCTTCTTTCTTTCTGCTTCATAGAATTCCATTGTGTAAGTGTACCATAGTTTTTTTATTCATTCATTTACTGATGGGCACCTAGGTTGCTTCTAGCACTTGGCTATTGTAAATTGTGCTGCTATGAGCATTGGGGTGCATACGTTCTTGTGGATTGGTATTTCTGGGTTCTTAGGGCATAATCCTAGCAGTGGAATTGCTCGATCAAAAGACAGTTCCATTTTTAGTTTTCTGAGAAAATTCCATACTGTTTTCCATAGTGGTTGTACCAGTCTGCAATCCCACCAACAGTGTACTAGGGTCCCCTTTTCTCCACAACCTCTCCAACACTTGTTTGTTGCTTTGTTCATGATGGCCATTCTGACTGGTGTGAAGTGGTATCTCACTGTAGTTTTAATTTGCATCTATATGATAGCTAGCGATATTGAGCATCTTTTCATGTGTTTCTGGGTCCTCTGTATGTCCTCTTTGGAGAAGTGTCTATTCAAGTCCTTTGCCCATTTTTTAATTGGATTGCTTGTCTTAGAGTGGATTCGTGTAAGTTCTTTATGTATTTTGGAGATTAAACCCTTGTCTGAGGTATCATTGGCAAATACATATTCCCATATGGTTGGTTCTCTTTTTATTTTAATGCTGTTTTCTTTGGCCATGCAGAAGCTTTTTATTTTGATGAGATCCCATTTGTTTATTTTTTCCTTTATGTCCTTTGCTTTAGGGGACATATCAGTAAAAATGTTGCCGCATGAAATATCTGAGATTTTCCTGCCTATGTTCTCTTCTAGGACTTTAATGGTGTTCTGGCTTATATTTAAGTCTTTCATCCACCTTGAATTTATTTTGGTGTATGGTGTAAGTTAGTGCTCCAGTTTCATTTTTTGCACATAGCTGTCCAGTTCTCCCAACACCATTTGTTGAAGAGGCTATCTTTATTCCATTTTATGTTGCTGCCCCCTTTGTCAAATATTAATTGGCCATAGAGACTTGGGTTTATTTCTAGGTTCTCTATTCTGTTCCACTGGTCATTTGTCTGTTTTTATGTCAGTAACAGGCTGTATTGATTACAGTGGCCTTGTAATACAGTTTGGTATCAGGTATTGTGATCCCTCCTACTTTGTTCTTCTTTCTCAAAATTGCAGCAGCTATTTGGGGTCGTTTATGGTTCCATACAAATTTTTGAAGTGTTTGCTCTATGTCTGTGAAATATGCCATTGGTACTTTAATAGGTATTGCATTGAATCTGTAAATTGCTTTGGGTAGTATGGACATTTTGATGATGTTAATTCTTCTGATCCTTGAACACAGTATATATTTCCATTTGTTTGTGTCTTCCTTGATTTCATTCTTCAGTGTTGTGTAATTTTCTGCATACAGGTCTTTTACCTCTTTGGTTAGGTTTATTCCTAGGTATTTTATTTTTCTTTTTGCTATATCAAATGGGATTGTTTTCTTGATTTCTGCTTCTGATGTTTCATTATTGGTATACAAAAATGCCTTTGAGTTCTGGATATTGACCTTGTATCCCACTGTTTTGCCAAATTCATTTATTAGGTTGAGCAGTTTTTGGGTGGAGTCTATGGGATTTTCCATGTACACTATCATGTCCTCTGCAAACAATGACAGTTTTGTTTCCTCTTTTCTGATTTGGATGCCTTTTATTTCCTTTTCTTGTCTGATTGCTGTGGCTAAAACTTCCAAAACTATGTTGAATAGAAGTGGTGAAAGTGGACAACCTTGTCTTGTTCCTGATCTTAATGGAAAAGCTTTTAGTTTTTGCCCATTGAGTATGATGTTAGGTGTAGGTCTTTCATATATGGCCTTTATTATGTTGAGAAATGCTCCCTCTATTCCCACTTTGCCAAGAGACCTACACTTGATGGGAAGATTTATGTACAAAAATAGTTTTCCATGTGCTGTGTTATATGAAATATAGGGAACAAGCAAATGTCCAATAATCAAAACAGGCTAAATGACATGGTATGATGGTCTACTATGCTGCTATCGAAAACTCTTTAATAACATTGGGAATGCCTGTGATCTGTTAAATACATATTTTAATGTCTGGATGTGAAATTATAAACTTACCACTATTTGTGAATGCACTTACATATTTATGGAAAGAAAGCCACAATGCAACAACCCTGGAAGTAAATAATCCAGTGATAATGAGATTATATTTTTGTTCTCTTTCTATTATTCACATCTCCCAAATTTTCTAAAATGAGCATACACTACATTTATAAAAAGTTATTTTTGAAAAGTCTTCATGTCTGGGTGGAAAAGACTATTCATGAAGACTCTCAGGCTCCCCTGGTTCCTGCTCTCTTGTCAGGAGGGCCTGATTGTAATAACTCCTTTAGGAGAACTACTTAAAACTGAAGCAAAGGGGAAATGGGATATGCTCACATCAACTGATGGTCAGTGTCACCAATTGAATGCCACCAGGATTCTTTAGTTTGGGGTGTGGTGAAAGGAGGAGACTTTATTTAGTGAAAACAGCTGAACTGTAATACAGCTAGGCTGTGTGACAGCTGTGGGAGGCAGTTCAGGTGTTACAGCTCCAGTTCTGGTGCTGCAGCTTCAGTGTTACAGTTTTGTACAGAGAAACCTAGTTTTTTTATTTAAAAAGTTTAAAAAATTTTTCATTGTTGTTCAAGTACAGTTATCTCCATTTTCCCACCACCACTTTCCCCCACCTCACCAACCCCCATCTCCATCCCTTGGTGCTACTGCTTGTATTTGATAGAAACTGAAAGTGTTGGCTCTTTGAGGCAGAGGTGAGGCTGCCTTATGTAGAGAAGAGGTCCTACCAGAGGTTCCATATTGATCCATTCTCATACAAATGAAGACTCCAAATCCTCACAGTTTAAATGGCCTCAAAACACTGTTCCTGTTGGTCAGAATGGAGACACTCCAATTGGTTGGTAAAGATGCAAATGAAGATATATATATGCAGCTCTGATTGAACAGAAAATGCCACAGTCCTGTTGTTCAAACTTCAATCCTAAGAGATCTCTTACAAGGATTGACTCAGCTGGCAGAAGACTTGGCAGCCCAGTCTGTGTCTTTTCCCTGAAATGCAGTGTGGATCAGAGGCTTCTATAAACAATAACTGCTAGACTGTGATTATGAATCTTGGGCCCAGTTAATCACAAAAAGCCCTTTTTGCAGGTATATTTCTTCTCCAGGTCAACATATATTTCTAAGCTTCTGATGCATTTTGGATAACTACTTTTGAGCAAGGCTGTGTTTGTTCACTGTCTCTTCCAATAGCCCAGGCGAGTGGACTAGGTGTCCACTTCAAAAAGTTTGCAGGCATGGGTGTCCTATCTGGTGACATTTAGTGGCAGACCCACTTTCCTCTTATAGGACACTTGCTGGTCTAGTCACCAAAGCTCTACTCATATCCCATCTTATCTCCAAACATCCAGGCCTCGTTAAGAGATCAGAAATACACGTACTTTGATAAAAGACTGGAACACACTTCAGTCAGCTCTCAGCAGTACTATCTCCTAGAGAAAATGAGTCCTGCTGTCACTATGGACCTTCCTCTGCCTCATTTGGAAGTGTTGGAGTCTGTCTGAAAGATCTGTCATCTCCAGAACAATGGCATGAGTTTGCAGCACGTGGACCCAGGGCAGGTGATTGCTCCATCTTGGGCCATAGCTTCCTCATCTATGACATACATTCTAATGTTCTTTCTACTTAAACATTCAGTCATTCTGTATGTTATGGATGCTTCTCTGAGGGTATTTTTGGATGTGATTAACATTTAAAAATCAGTGGACTTTGAATAAGGCAAATTGCCCTCCATAATGTGGGTGGGTGATCTCCACCCAATCAGTTGAAGGCCTAAATAGGAAAGAGACTGACATTCCCTGAGCAAGAAGAAATTCTTCCAGTAAATAACATTTAGACTTGAGCTACACTATCAGCTCTCCTGGGTCTTCAGCTTCCTGACCAGGCCTACCCTCCCTCCAGATTTTTTATTTTGTCAGCCTCCATAATCTCATCAGCCAATTTCTTAAAATAAATCTATCAATGTCTGTCTATCTATCTATTTATCTATCTATTATCTATCTCTATCATCTACCTACCTATCTATCTATCATCTATTTGTCTCTACATTTGCAGCTATAACAACCTAACTATACATCTCTTCTAGGTCCTGTTTCTCTGGAGAACCTGACTCATATGGAGTGGGATGGGGGAATATCTTATTCTCAACTGTGATTTACTTCTAATTTCTGCTATTTTTCACTTTCTTTTCAGGCTAGAGAATTTCTTCCTATCCCCATTGTGGTCAAGAGTCCCTCTGCTTGCTAAGCCCTTCTTGTGCATCAACTTGTGCATCACTCAGGTTTCCTTACACAGCCTAGTGCCTGATGCTGTCTCTTGGAGTGGGTGTCCACACCTACTTGGGTATTCAGTGTTTGGGCACCATGCATATATACCTTGGTGATTTAACTCACCTGTACATCCCAGATACAGGTGTAGTCTCTCCAAAAGAATGGATATGGAAAATATTTTCACTTTTCTGTCTTCCCCAAATCTTCCAGCTCCATGGTGTCTCAGCAACTGTCCCCAGAGAGGCATGCTGTGGATGTGAACCCAGCACCCTGGGCTGTAGATGTGCCCTCAATGCAGATTTATGGATTTTACATGGCTTACCATCTGATGGCACTCAGAGGAGCAATGATTTTGATGAGTGGG
>PVKM010013388.1:0-30341 GCA_004027735.1 Carollia perspicillata
AGTTGCTCTAGTTATTATAAATATGTAACCTGTCACAGTCTACTGGTATCAGCATTTACCAATTCCACTGAAATGTAGAAATTACTTCTAATTAAGTCCCTTAGCCTCCATACTTTTAAAATATAATTGTCCTTTTTAAAAGTTTTATTTCTTTATTTTTAGAGAGAGGAAAAGGGAAGGAGATAGAGAGGAACAGAAACATCAATGTGTGTTTGCCTCTCACATGGCCCCCACTGGGAACCTGGCCTACAACGCAGGCATGTGCCCTGACTGGGAATCGAACTGGAGACCCCTTGGCTCACAGCCCTCTCTCAATCCACTGAGCCACACCAGCCAGGGCTAAAAATATAATTGTCTCAAGTATTCCTCAACAAATACTGGGCATCACATCAGACAGTACTATATTTTTGGCTTAAATCATCAAATATGATTTAAGATCTCCTGAGAATTAGGATAGTCTATTATACTTATTCCCATTTTTACCCATTCCAATATTCTATCCTTTCTGAAGTTTTGATCCTTTTCTGTTATTTCCCCTCTGCTTGGAGAACTTCTCTAGTCATTCCTTAAGGGTAGATCTGCTAGTAACAAATTTTCTTAGTTTTCTTTCATCTGAGAAAGTCTTCATTTTCCCTTCATTCATGGAAGATATTTTCTTTGACTATAGAATCCTGGGTTTAAAGTTCTATCTCTTTACTTGAAGAATACTATGCCACTTCCTTCTGGTCTCCATGATTTCACATCAGAAATTTGTCAGATGAGTAATTTTTGTAACATGTCCTTTTTCTCTGGCTGCCATCAAATTTTTCTTCCTTGTCTAATTGTATTTAATTATGATATGTCTTACCATTGATTTAGTTGGTTTATCCTATTTGGAATTTATTGAGCCTCTTGAATATATACGTTTATGCCTTCATTAATTTGGGAAAGTTTTCAGCCAGTATATCTTCAAACATCTATCCACTTCTACTCTATCCCTCCTCTTCCGGCACTTTCATGACATGATTGTTTGCTCCTTTGTTATTGTCCCACATGACCCCGGAACTCATACCAGTTTTTCATACCAGTCCATTTTCTCTCTGTTGTTCAGGCTGAGTAATTTCTATTGATCTGTCCCAACATTCACTGATTTCACCTGTTGTCATCGCCACTCTACTGGTGAGCTGATCCAGTGAGCTTATTATTTTGGTAACTATATTTTTCAGGTCTAGAATTTCCATTTGGCTATTTTTCATAACTTTTATTTCTTTACTGAGATTTTCTATTTTTCATTTGCTTCAAGAGAATTTCTAATTGCTTGTTGAAGCAATGTGATAATTATACATCTGATTCATGTCAATATTGGCTGGCGTTGATTGTCTTTTCTGACTCGTGTTGTAATTTTCCTGGTTCTTGAATGACAAGGAATTTTTTACCACATTCAGAGAATTTTGTATTATATATTATGAGACTCAGAGTCCTACTCAATCATTTCTTTCAGCAATTGGTCTCTGTGTTGAGGTGGAGCATAAGAGCCAAATGGGCATCAGTGTGATGGTAGATCAGCTCTCTGTTCAGCCACACTGTGGAGGGATGGTGTACAGTTGTCCCATTGGTGTTTGGCTGGAATAGTAAAGGTATTAATTATCTCAAAGGTCTTCTTAGATAGAACAACCTTCTCCTGGACCTCTAGCTAGAGAAAATGGGCTTTTCTTGAAACTGTTTGTTTTTTATTTTTTTGATCTGTGTCTATTGCTGGGTCAGGTGGAGAGTATCTGGATTGCTCTATTCTGGATATATGGGCATCAGTCAGAAAACCCAGGGAACTCACCTCCATGTCTTTAGATTAGGTTGAATACAGGGATTTTTATTTTATAGGGGAAGAATCTAATTGAAATGCGGCTACTTCGTATGAGCAGAATCTGAATTAATTTTTATACAATTCAAAGACAATTTTAAATGAATTCTTAGCCCACCTTCTCTAACAATTTTTTCACTCGTAAGACTTTGTATCTTCAAATATCAAACTGGCCCTATTCATTGGGAAGTTACCGAAAGGAGGGCCTTAATCATTTTTAAAGTATTTTTATTGATTATGCTATTACAGTTTTCCCAGTTTTTCCTTTCTCCCCCCTGCACCATACCCCCCTAACCCTCCAGCATTCCCCCCACTTAGTTCATGTCCATGGGCTGTACATACAAGTTCTTTGAGTCCTCTGTTTCCTATACCATTTTTATCTCTCCCCATCTATTTTATGCCTACTAATTATGCTTCTTCTTCCCTGTACTTTTCCCCCACTATTCCTCCCTCCCTCCTCCCCACTGAACTCCCTCTGTGTGATGTCCATTTCTCTGATTCTGTTCCTGTTCTAGTTGTTTGCTTAGTTTTTGTTTGTTTTTCTTTTCTTTTAGATTCATTTGTTGATAGTTATAAGTTTATTGTCATCTTATTGAAGATGACGATAAGAAGGTCATGTGTTTTACCTTCTTTTTCTAAGTCTCTTTAACCTTTCATATATAAGGGCTTGGTGATGATGAACTCTTTTAACTTGATCTTATCTGGGAAGCACTTTATCTGCCCTTCCACTCTAAATTAAAGCTTTGTTGGATGAAGTAATTTTGGATGTAGGTCCTCACCTTTCATGACTTCAAATACTTCTTTCTAGCCCCTTCTTGCCTGTAAGGTTTCTTTTGAGAAATCATCTGATAGCCTTATGGGAACTCCTTTGTAGGTAACTGTCTCCTATTCTCTTGCTGCTTTTAGGATATTCTCTTTGCCTTTGATCTTGGGTAACTTAATGATGGTGTGCTTTGGTGTGTTCCTCTTTGGGTCCAACTTCTTTGGGACTCACTGGACTTCCTAGAAGTCTATTTCCTTTGCCAGATTGGGGAAGTTTTCCTTCATTATTTGTTCAAATAAGTTTTCAATTTCTTGCTGCTGTTCTTCTCCTTCTGGCATCCCTATAATTTGGATATTGGAACATTTCAGGTTGTCCCAGAGAATCCTTAGCCTCTCTTCATTTTGGGGGGTTTCTTGTTTCTTCGTTTTAATTCAGTTGGATATTTATTTCTTCCTTATGTTCCAAATTGTTGCTTTGAATTCTGTTTTCCTTCTTGTCACTGTTAGTTCCCTGAATATTTTGCTGTGTTTCCTCTTGGGTATCTTTCATTTGTTCTTTCATTCTTCAACCAAGCTCAATCAGTTCTGTGAGCATTTTGATTACCAGGGCTTTAAATGCTTCATTAGATAGTTTGGCAATCTCCTCATCACTTAGTCTTCTTTCTAAGGTTTTGCTCTGTTCTTTCATTTGGGCCATATTTCTTTGTCTTGGTACAGCTGATAAGTTATAAGGGGGCAGGGCCTTAGGTATTCACCCAGGTAAGGCAACCCTCCTTGTTGCACTGCCTGTGTGGGAGGGGTCAGAGAGGGAACAATGCAGCTCCCCTGCTTTTCTCTAGAGCACTTTCCAACAGACTCTCGTGTCAGACTGGAAGTACCTGGAAGTGGCAACCCCAGCCTTAGCCCACAGTCAGCTCTGAGTCTCAGTTTTCCCCTTAAGTCAGTCCCTCCCATGCAGCTCTGCAGGAGCTCAGCAGTCAGCCCCACCCCTCAGCCACCTCACTGAGGTTTTTCTGAGTTGGCCAGCGTGGTCCACCTTCCCAGTCTGGTTGTTCTGGTTAATTTTTTCTTTAATTCCTTGGTTGTCAGAGTTCCATGCAGTTTGATTTTCTGGCGATTTTGGTTGTTTATTGATTTTAGATTGTTTGTTATCCTCCTTTTGGTGTGTGAGGAAGCAAAGGGTTTCCACCTATACCTCCATCTTGGCCTTAATCATTCTAAGCATCTTTTCTATTTAATATTGTAAGCACCATAACTGTAGACCAATTTGAGGCTTGGAAAGTATTCCAATGCTACTGTATTGGGAAAGGGGTATAATCCAGACCCTGGCAATGGCCAAACAAAGGGTAAGTCCCTAGGAAACGTTACCTGTAGGTATATGTCATTTTCCTACCTTAGCTTAAAAAAATGACCATAAATAAACATTCCCTATATATACCGGTTCTTTGAACTACAATGTACCTGCTTCTTTCTTCTATAAACAAAGCTTATTATGATATTTCTTTTTCTCAAATTGAAGCTTGGATGATAACTCTGATATAATTTTTTCCTTCCCACCTATGTTCCCATTGTAATGAATTGTTCTCCATCCTCTGTCATTCACTCCCTCAGGGATGCCCAAACCAGGAGCTTCTAACACCTGCATCTAAGACAGCACTGATGTCACCCATTTGGGCCAGGGGGTCCCCCCAGCACATGCCCAATGCCTCACACAGACCTACCTTGGCTATTGTCCCCAGCCACCTGCTGGGTGGCCCCAGGGCAGGAGCATATATTATTGTTCTCATCTGGCAGTGACAGCCAAACAATGTGAGTAATGGCAGCTCTGAGTCCCTGGAGGTCTAACGTTGTTGTGGTCACACTACACCTTCCACCTAAATTGTCATGTGGCTCTGTAGGAGTGGTATTGGTAGCTGTGGTAGCTGTAATGACAAATTTAAAGATGGCCATATGGAAACAAGATTTATTTTTATGGAAATCATTCCTGGTCAGGGCATACACCCAGGTTGTGCATACAATCCCCAGTCAGGGCATAAATGAGAAGGCAAATGATCAATGTTTCTCTCTCTCTCTCTCCCTTACTTTTTCTCTAAAAGGCAATGAAAAAGTGTCCTGGGGTGAGGATTAAAAAATAAAAAAGAAATCTATTTTGGGAATTTTCCTGGAATGCTCCAACTGAAAGGTGAACCTCTATCCCATTTCTTAAGATCATCCTTTAACATACCTTCTTTGTGTTTCATAATATTTATGGAGCGGGCAATGCTCATGGAGCCTTAAGGATACAGCAGAAAACAGATATCATCTAATCCAGGAGACAAGTTACTCCAATAGCTACCCCAATAATTATTTAATCAATTGTATTAAATGCCATTAAAATATAAGTGATCAATTTTCTTTAAAATCTCAAGTCATATTTTTTCAATGGTGTCAACACAGTATCAAGTACAACAAGTATGCACTTAGAGAAAAAGAAAACCAATGAAATAGTTTCAGAATTAGTGAGCATCTGAACTCCATGCACTCGTTTTACTGCCATGATTTTACTCGTGCCTCTTCCTAAATGTTCCACATGTGGGGATCGAAGCCCTCAGTGGAAGAGCAGCACATGTGATGAGTTTCTAAGAGTCAAGACAGAATCTTTATAGGTGATCACCGTGGGCGAGACAGAGGTGTGCCATGACCCCGATGCACCCACACCACCCCGCAGCGGCCCTCACCTCCTTGTTTGTCCGGTCAGCCTGCACCAACGTTCCATTCAGGCAAGGTTCCACGTAGTGAAGCTCCGCGTTATACTGCAAAGGGAAGAAACGGCCAAGAGGAAATGTTTGAGCATTAAAGGGTCCTATTTAATAATTTAAGGATAAAGATACACACACAGCAATAAAAGCAGCATGATCACAGGCTCAGTTCATTCACAGATGGTGGCTTCTCCATCAGTGCCCTGAGAGAACATCATGTTCATGTGTCAAATATACACTTTATTCTTTTCTTGTTCAGAGAAGAAACTTCTAGAGCACGTGTTTGTGTCTGGAAGTGTTCAGGGTATACACAGTTAAATGACAGTCCCTCAGGGGCAGCTCTGAAGATGGGGGTGCACTGAGTTGTGGGCAACCACAAGGGGACAAGATTGAAAGTAGAGAGCAAAGTTCAAGGAAGACAGAGCAGGAAGATGGAGCCAGCACCAGTCCTTGAAAACACTGCTGAGCCACTGCAGCTGCACCCTCCAGGCTTCTCCCATGAGATTACGAGATCCCTAGAGGCTAAAGCAGCATTCATTCCACTGTTTCAGAACCTGCAGCCAAAAACTTTCCAAGTCCATTTTCCAGGTAAGTTTAAAAATTTCATCTAGTTGCTGCCTAATACACACTTCCAAAGTTGATTCTTGGGGTTGTACAGTCTAAGCTGGGACGTGGAACACAAGTCCACACCCTGTCCTGCCATGTACTTACTGCATGGCCTTGGGGAAGTCACTAAACCTCTCCGATCACAGACTCTTATGCATAAGAACGTGTTAATTCGCCTTCTGTTCACCCTCTAGGTGTCTCTCTGTGAGGATCCAATGAGGCAACAGACCTGAAACTGCTTTGCTAATGGAAAGGCCTGTGCATGTGGGGAGCTGCGGAGGGGACTTAAAAGTAAAGAAGACCAAGAAGTTCTTGCCCTCATCAAGGAGGAACATGTGCAGTAATCGAAACCATGCTCGAGTCACTGTGTGAGCTGTGGCCACAGTGAAGGAATCTGCTCTTCTGAACCCCCGCCAGCTTGTTAGTGGCATCATCCAAGCTTGCAGTTGACTAATTTCCCTTGACTGCATCAGGACAAAGCTATGCTGAGCAATCTGGTCTGTATCACCAAAGGGAGCTGGGCTCAGCTGTCTGTGTGAGGGAACGGTGCACACCAGACAGCTGTGCCAGGGAGGCCACCAAGCTACTCCAGAGCTCCTCCTGAGGGGGACACCAAGGGCACCCTTCATGTGGAACTGCTTCCAAGCTTTCAGCAGCTCTGTTTGGAAACCTCTCCCTTCTGCATTTTTTCTGTATGTTCCCTAAATTTCTACACTGTGAAACAATAGTGTGGGATGGCCATATTATTTTACAACTGAAGAGCTGGTCACCTCAGCCCTAACACATCATAGCCTTATGCACGGTTTCCTTCATCCTCACTTAAGGAATCAGGTATCAATAGTTAAAGGCAGAAAAGGAAGCAATGCACAATTTCACCAGCAACAGGGAGTTTGCTTCTGTCATTCGCTTTTACTCCTTCCCAACACCAGGACTGAACCCTAAAGAGCAACTGGACCAGACCCCTTTCCACTCAAAGTGGTAAGTTGTTCCTGAATTATCTGGGAAATGGGAAGGGTCTCTTAGTAGAATAGGAGAGGGCCCAGACAGCCCTGGAGACAGTTCAGCCAGTCCAGTAATCACAGGGTGAGGAGATGGACAAAGAATTTTCACCCCTCAAAGAACTCAGAAACGGCCATATAGACACAGGGCCTCAGTCACTTCTGGTTTCCTTCTCCCCTTCTCTAGTCTGATTGGATCCCCTCCTCTGACTCACACAAGGGTAGGGAAAGCTAGAGCAACTGGAGCAGACAGGCTGGATTCAAATCCTAACGCTGCCACCCACTAAATGGGTGACCTGAGCCAAGGCACATCAGCTCTTTGAGCCTTAGTGTTTCTGTTGGGAAATCGGGGATTGTAACTGAACCTCCCCTATGATCTCACTGTGAGGATGAAATGAGATTCAGCAAAGAGTCAACAAAAGACCTGGCATATTAGAAACAGGAAGAGAGCCTCTGATACAAGCGCACAGAAAGAAAGAAAATGCCTGTGTAAGTGTGATGTGTGCTCCACAGAGACAAAGACCAATGTGTACCCTCCACCCCAAGTTGGTACTTGCTAAGTAGAAAGTAGATGTGGGGGGTGATGGCAGAGACCCACTCTTAGGAACATGGCTCACATGCCCCTGACCTCCTCTGGAGAGCACAGACTCTGCATTTGTTAGAAAAAGAAGTGCTTCACCTGTAGGCACATGTGACTGTCTAACCACCTGAGACAGAAATCACCGTGGTATGTGGCCACACACTATTCCACTCTGTGCCACACTCTGAACTTTCTCAGTGACCCTGGTCTTTGACAGCCTGGAAGCCAAGACTGCAACCAGCTCACTGCCCAAACCCCTCTCAGAAAGGCATCTGCCAGAGAACCCTTTGTCCCTATCTTTGCTCAATGAATATTAACTAAGCACCTGCTGTGACACAGGGACATAAAATACTGGCTAAATTTCCCCATGATCATCATTGTGGAGTGATCATGAACCACCTTTTTCCTGCTTTCATTAGTAAAAAAAAAAATGCTCATTACATCTAAAGATAATGTCTGCTTTCCTTTTTATAATAAAATGTGCTTGCCTGCAATGCTGCAGCGACCCATCCAAAAACAAAACAGGCTTGAGATAAACCCTTGATCTTCTTCAGGTGTTAGACTACCCCTGACTACTCTCATCTCCCAGGAACTGCCCCTCCCTCTCCTCTGTGCCAACCACCAAAATCTATGCTCTGACACCAGGGGACACATAGCCATTCTCCTTTTCCTTCCTGTTGCCCAATCTCTGTAAGCATTCTCTACATCTCCCATTTTAAAGATATAGCAAAATCCTCAGTGGAGATTTTAATGATGATCTAAAAATGGGAAAGGAAAGTTTTAAGTTTCATTAAATAAATGGCCAGGACATGTTGGAGGAGGATCTAAAAACGAAGAACAAATGAGCTGGACTCACCCACCAAGCTTGATGCAAGCTTCAGCATTCGTGTGGAATGTGTGAATCTCAGCCCAGAGACCAGACAGTGGAAGATAGCGGACTTTGGGTTCTGTATGACATAAGGACCCTGAACCCTGCTTAATTTTAGAAGCTGGACCTGATCAATGAAAGCTATGGAGCTTTCAGGCCTAAACAGAAGATCATCAGTTGCCTAAAAAGAACACACGAAGACCTAGGAAGGGAGAGGCTTTAAGGGAACCTCTCAACACATCACCCTGCATCTGAGACTTCTTCTGTGTCTTCTATTCTCTCCAGATGAAATCCCCATTCTGCTATGTGGTGGACCAGATTTGTTGGATCTGGCCTGACTCTCTCAATCCAGTCTCATTCTGTTCATCAATACTCCCACCCATCTACTCCACCTCATACATTCACCCCAACTCCAATTTGTCCAGACAATGAACAACTTTAGTCAATCCAACCAAGCCTGCACTTCCTGGGATGGAAGAGGAGTTACTACAGCCTGCAAATACTTTTCTCCTCAATTCTCCTCCCTCCTGCCCTACCCCACTGAATATGCCTGGCTAATGCCTAACTATCTTAAAGTGTTCACCTGAGTCATCACTTCTGCCAAGAAGCCATCACTGAGTCTGCAGCTGGCCACACCCCCAGCCCACTGCTCTCCCAACCTCCCTCATTCTCCTTCTCTGAGACAACCCCGGCCACTCTATTGCAAGCACCTGCTCCCTGGTTGCTCCCACTCCAACATTCACACCCAAAACATCCAGGTCCACCAGGAAAGACAACTTGTCTGCATTATACACAAAGATGGCCCCCGTACTTAACTGTTAGCACTCAAGAGTATTTGTAGAATGAATAAAGAAACAAAAAGGCAAAATTGTGGAGAAGTTTCCTGATAGAAAAGAAGAACAAAGCCAAGAAAAAGAAACGTTGACACACAGACCCCCCCAAAAATATGAAAATCTTGCCACCTTTAAAAAACACATAAAGAAACAAAAAGTAAAGGAAATCAGTGGTATGTTTCAGAGAATTCTAAGTTCCACAAAAAGCCCACACAATTAAAATGCCGGCATGCTCGTGCAATGCAAGAAAACTGATGTGGAAGTGCTGGAATGCCATTAAATATTTTTATGGTTTTATTGGTGCACTTTTGATTAAATAACCTTTAGAATAAAATGTCCAGGGATTATGTAATGAAGCATATGAACCCACAATATTTTCACCAACAGAAGGAATCCCAGGGACCTTTTGCATTACAAAAGCTTCCTGTATAATTTGAAACATGACTGGACATAATTAGTAGTGTAGAACAAATGAGCATTGAAAGAAAATACCATCCTCATACTTTTAAACACAGAATCAGTTACATTCAAAAGCAAATCTACAGCAGGCAAAGCACTGGAGAAATAGTTTTAAAGAAAATTCTGCAAATTAAAACCAGGGCTCCAGAAAGTTCTGTGTTGAACTAACAAACGATGTTCTCTGCACAAACACGGGCTGCAGGAGGCATTTAAACTGATTTAACAATATCAGTCCAGTTAATACTGTATTCATTCAATGCCTGGCTTTATACTTCTGTAAAATCATTTTTCAAATTTCAGCATCAGAAAGTACAAAATTAGCACCCTCATTTTTATGATAATATTGTTAATTTAATGCATGGCTTGGAGTGAAACTTCAAAGTGAATCAGAAAAATATGCCTTTTTTCTTCTCAGAGACATCTCTCTCTTCACACACCGGTGGTTTGACCTTAAATTTTAACTTCGAATGCACAAGATCACTCTCATATTTCAACTACCCTTTTATAATTCAATCATTTAGTTCATCAGTCTTAGATAGATTCTGCATTACCATGCCCATGAAACCTAAAACAATTTTTAACATTATCATTTCATGTTTATTCTCTGGAAAGACCTGGACTGAAAGCTCTTCACTATAATATGTAACATGCATTTAGCAATAAACTTAATACAAACATGCAGAAATGACTGGAATGGCCAAGGAAAGCCTCTTCTCTTTAAGTCTTTCTTCTGCCTTTCCCATTATGGCACTGAAAATCAAAAGGCAATGATGAACTAGATTGATACAAACAAAAGCCTCCAATGCCCGAGGGCTTCCAACACTGAAAATAAAGATTATTTTCTTTACGTTCTCTCTGAAACACTGAAATTTCCCCTCAAACATCGACCCAGCAAGCAAGAGAAAGCTGACAGTGCAATGAAGGGTGAAATGATAATGCCCTCTCTGGTAAATGAAATCCAGCCCGCAAGAACAAGGCACTCAAACAGACTGACAAGGCGTGCTGATGGCGTTTCAAATATTCCATCCCCTTGCACCTAGGAGAGCCTGCAGTGGGGTCCCCCGCTAGACAGAGGCAAGTGGCTGTTTTAAACAAATTAAAGAAAAACTTACACTATATCACTCGAACAATTTTGCCACCATGGAATCAGGAGAAGGTGACAGAGAAAAGCAAACACAACAAAAGAAAACACCACCACAATCTGGCAAGGCTAAATTGGTAAAATATACTTAGGGTTTCAAGAGACCATTCAAAAGAATGCAAAAACCCTCGACATACTGTATTGTGAACTGAATGTTTTTGTCCCCTCTAAATTCCTGTGTTGAAGCCCTAACCCTCAGTGTGGTGGTATTTGGAGATGGAGCCTTTGGGACGTACGTAGGGTTAGATGAGGTGGTGAGGGTGGGCACATCGTGACGGGATTGTGCCCTTTTCAGAGGAGACATGAGAGAGCGCTCTCTCTCTTTCTCACGCCATGTGAGCACAGAGAGAAGGTGCCTATCTACAAACCAGAAAGGGAGTCCTTACCAGAAACCAAACACTGCCCGAGCTTGATATTGGACTTTCCAACCTTGAGAACTGTGAGAAAATACATTTCTGTTGTTTGAGCCACCCAGTCATATTTTGTTATAGAAAACGGAGCTAACTAATACAGTTTCTAAGTGTGTGAACATTGCCCCTATTTCATGGACTTCCCAGTCATACCTCACTAAGTGCATGCCCTTTGGTGTAACAATTCCACTTCTAGGTTTTACTCACTAGAAGCACAGCCAACCCTGCAAAAACACACACATGAGTCCATTCACTGCAGCATTCTTGAGAAGAAAAAAGATCCGTAACAGCAAGTGTCCGGCAAAGAGCGGTGGACTTAAAAATTCGTCAGCTATCGGTGATAAAATGCCCTGCTGTTCAAATACACATGACTACAATGTGAGTATAAAAGCAAGATGCTGAATATCCTGTAAAATGTGATTCTATTTTTGTGGAAAAGTTATGTATGTTCATGAACAGAAAAATTTGGAAGAATATGTGCCAAATGAAAAGGGAATGGGAACATTTCTGAATTGTTTAAATTTTTTACATATGTTGCCTATATTCCCAGTTCTGTGCTGAGAATATTTTACATATATTGCTTTATTAAAATGAATCAATATGTAAAGGTTATTGTTAATTAGTGGTTCCTGTTGTGACCTCAGGCTTTTGATATTAATCTACTAACGTATCTGATCCATTCCCTTATACTTTAGGGGAAGAGACTTCATAATTTTACTATAGAGGCTTCAAATAAAAATATTCAGTGTATCTTTGTAGTTATTGAAATAATTATGTACATAGTCTTAAAGCTGATCATTTACGTTAAAAACTAATAAACAGATATATAGAGAAGGTTAATGGGACGTCTGACGGATTTTTTTAAATAAAGGGACACTGGGGTAAAGAATAATTTTTTTCTTAACTGTTCTATAATAACTGACATGTCTATTTTAATTATCTTAATCACCCTCTCTTCATTATTGACTTGACACTGTTTCTATATCTTAATGAATTTACAGAGATTATTTCAATCGATTGGTTTTGTTAACAGAACAATAAATCCTGACTGATAAAGGATTCAGGATGTAATTAGTTAGCTCTTCTTATTACGCAAATTTCTGATACTTCTGTAATGAGTAATTAAAGATTAATAAGAAAGATAGTCCCAAATTAGCTGCTTCTTATCTTGAAATGCTTTAGGATGTGTGGGGATCAGACCACATTTGCATATTCTTAATGAGACTGGTAACTACAATAACTTCTCTTGATTTGGAAACACAACGTTCTATCTGAAAGCTGCCTCGGGAAGAGCTATGTCCCTGACCATGGAGTTTCACAGGAAGGTGGCTGAGCAGCTCCACTGCATTCTCTTCATGTCTCTTCAGGGGGAAGTAAAGCTGGACAGTTTCTGAGGCCTCACTGTGCCACTTTCTCTGGCTATGTGCATGACCCTTAGCCAGTTGTTTCTACCTTTTGGTGCCTTTGTCTCCATTCCACTTAGCACAGACCTGGGAGAAGATGCAGTGTGATGATCTACATAGAACATTTAGCAGGGGCCTGTACACAGTGTGTACTCTATGGAGGGCAGCTCCTGGTATTATTCATCCAATAAATATTTGAACTCCTGCCATTTGCCAGGTAGTGTCCTAGGCACTGAGCAGAGTTCAGTGTATGAACAATACTAACACCTGCTTCCATGGAATCTATGATTCTCTCTCTTTTCCCTTTCCTTTTTAGGGCCTTTTAAAATCTGAAGCTATAAATCACTGTGCCCTGTAGTTGTGTCTTTTTGCTCAGAGTCCCATCAGAAGCACTTGCAGGCAGGAGAACACTAACTCAAGCAATCCTTTCTGCAAACCCAAGGTCATTTAAGCACCCTGTCCTCTGCCTAGTGAATAAAAGTGGGTATTGTGTCCGTGCAGAAGGCTGCCAGAAATAGGGTCCCTTGATGACGCATTCTGCTCAGGTGCTCAGGGAAGCCAGGCAGACCACCGAAACAGCATTCTGACACCATGTCTGTGCTGCTCTTCAAATAGCACCCTCCTACTGACCATGGCCTCCTGTGCAGTGGCTGAAGGTCATTTGGGAGCCACACTGTGGGCAGTGCAATTGTATCAGCTTCACAGCTGGTGGTCTGACAATCAGACTCAAGTGGTTTGCCCCAGACGCACAGCTGTATGTGGCAGAACTTGGATTAGAAACTAAGTCCCAACTCCAAAGCCTAAGCTCTGCCCCCCTCACTATGCAGCCTCCCTTGCCTGCTATGACCAGTCCTTGTCCTACATAGACATGATGAGGCAAAGCACAGGTGGCCCCATGCAGGAGCCTCTAGTTAAGTACTCAAGAGACCCAGGCTCATTATGGCTATAATCTTTGGAAAAAAGAGTGAGAGGAAGGGATATAAGGGACAAGATGAGAATCCACTCGAGAAATGGGGAGGAAGAAAAACAACTATAGATGGAAAGCTGAATCAGGGCCCTTTCCACAGAGGATGTCACTCCCAAGCTTGGTTCCCATATCTCCCGCTTCCCAGGGTTGTGACCTCAGGCAAGTTACTGACACTCTCTCAATCTAAGCAGCTTCATTTGAGCAAATGCCCAAACCACACACTGTACCACCTAGCATTGTTATGGGGAACAAAGAAAATACCAAACAAAGAATAAAGTAAATGGCACATGGTAGGCACTTAATAAATGCCACTTCTGTTTCTGAAGATGAGGTAAAGTATTCTGTGAGTCTACAACTGCTCTCCACCTTTCAGTCATTTTATCATCATGATTGTTATTACTGTCATTGTGATCAGACTAATCTTGCTTGAAGTTAATTTCCACATGAGAAAACCTAGCAGTCTAAGGGAAATTTTGCTAGGTTTAATTCTAAAAAGGCTGGCTCCCCAATAAAACCAGATCTGCTGCTACTCTTCCAGGTGACAGCACCTGCCTGCGTGGTTAGGAGAGAAAATGTGCTCAGCTGCATCCCAGCCTCCCAAAACCCTCCAATATCACGACCCAGTGAGCTCACAGGGGACTAACCAGTCCTCCTCCCAGGGCGTCTAACGCTCCATATGCAAATGCAGTAAGAATGATAACCGTTGCTACTAAAAGATCAAATAAGCCCAAAGTGCACAGAAAGCACAAACAGCCGCACTCACAGCAATTATGTTGAAGAAGTCATCATCCCCCAACGTGTCCAAAATAGATGAGACCGTTTGCTTGGCGATAGTCAGACGGAGGCCTTTCATGCTGCCACTGACATCAACTAAAATGACCACATCTTTCGGAGAAGTCGCTGCCTGGATATACCTAGGTCAGGGGAAAATAAAGTAAAAAATGAATCTTGAACCTCTCTGCAAGTTTTCTTTCTAAAAACTAACAAAGAGGCTTGACCATTTCCTACCATTTTCGGTTCCTGCAGTCAAAAGCAATGACTCCATTCTCATCTGGTTCCCATTTAATCCCTAGAAGAAAAATGGAGTTATAAGAAACCCAGAAACTTCAAATATTTATTCATAGCATTTCAAGGCTGCTCTGCTTTGCTGACTGATGGAGCAGGGTGAAAAATCACATGCAAAGACCAACCCTGAAGCTCGTCATGTGCTCCATCACCAGCTCTGGGGAGGTGTTTGGGGCTGTAATGCTAAAGCAAGCAGCCCGAGCTCACGGCTCCAAGAACTGCTGGAGAGTGGTGACATCCAGAGTAAAGCGCTGTCTGTCAACAAAGGACAGGACTCCAGCCTCTTCCTGAGGCTGAAGATAAAGTTAGCCAAGGATATTTCTCATTGTCCTTCAAACTGTTGGACCTGTGGGCACCATTCACAGACCTCTGGGCAGAGTGGGGCTCCATCCCCGAACTATGTCTATAGGTAAGGTAATGTCTATAGCCTTTGGGGCTGGGCAGGGCAGGGTAGAAAGCATTTGGTAGGTTTTTATCTCAGAATATACATAGGTCTATTCTTTCCTGACTCTTGTTTTTAAAATCAGGAATTCTGGCCTGGACTTCTACAATGAAATAAAATAAAGTGGCCCTAATTTTGCTGTATAATAAAGTTTAAATTTCAGGCTTTGAGGCCTGAGGAGTTTCTCCCATGTATAAAATAGGATCCAACACCCTTTAGCCTCATGCTTTGCAGACTGGTCAGGATGTGTCCAAGACTGACATTCTTTAAGAATAAAATTTTACTTAAAAAGAAAAGTGCTGCCTAAAGATAAGATAGAAAATCATTGTTTTCAACCATCAGTGCTGCTCAGAGAGGGAGGACTTGAAACATAGACTTTGGAGTTGAGAAAATTAGAACAGAAAAATTATTTTCACAGGAGAAAACCGTAACTCAGATGGCAGCACGGGGATTCTCCTTTCCAATCAACGGTGGCCAGCTTTCTGAACCACAGTGGGCCAATAACAGCCATGTGCTTACATAACAACCCCAAATTATCACACAGATAACTGACATGGCAGTCTGTAACCCAAAGAGTCTCTTTGTTGTCCCTTCCTTGTACCTACATTTCCCACCTGCAACTGCGCCTAATTTAATGACTTCCCTGTAACAAATCAGAAGAAAGAAGGATGAGAAGCCACTGCCAATTGAAGGCCATTAGGTAACAAAGATAAAATAATACTGACATGATATTGTACACCAAGGGACCAGAATGCAATTTGTTTTAAAAACATCTGACACACTGCTTTGTATAAAGCCAAGAATAGCTAGAATCACACAGTCCTGACACATAATGCAATTATATACTTGGTGAGGATAGGTAATGTTCCAATTTGTAATTCCACAAAGAATTGGTTTGAGTCCAATATAAAGAGAATTTATCTCTTAATGTGTTGACTCATGGTAGGTGGTCAGCGAGTGTTTCTTGAATTGAATTGTGGGTCGTGTTCTTAGATGAGAAGCACATCTGATCACCTTCCACCCTGTCCGCCATTCTGCCATCCATCCTCCCAGCACTGTGTGCTCCACCAAGAGGAGCAAGTGTGCAGTCCTCTCTCACAGCATTGAGGCCAGGGCCTGGGGGCAAGGAATTAATCACACCAAATCCTCTCCTTCAGATTGAGATAATTTCTCTGCTAATGGTCTTGTAACTCTTCCCAGCTGCTTTGACAACTGATGGACGTACAGCAATGACTAAGAATGTTAGTCCCAGCACCTCCTGCCCTCAGGAAGCCCCACATCTAGCAGAGAAGCAGACACTAGGTAAGAAATCACAACGACCAGAGACATCAAGAGGAAGTACCTGAGGCTTTGTTAGTGTATAAAAGGGATTCTAATCCTTATAAAGTGAAGAAGCCTCTTCTTTAAGCTGAGAACAGAATGATGGTCCATTAGTTTTCTAGGCCTAATGTATAACACACACCTACCAACTGGGTGGCTTAACAGAAATGTATTCTCTTGGAATTGTAGAGAGCAGAGGTCTAATATCAAGGTGTTGGCAGGGCAATACTCCCTCTGAAGGAAGAATCCTTCCTTGCCCCTTCTTAGTTTCTGGTGGTCTCCAGCAGTCCTTGGTGTGCCTTGACCTATAGCTTCATCCCTTCCATCTCTTCCTCCAGCTTCACATGCTGTCTTCTCTCTGTGCCCTGTGCCCTGTCCTCTTATGAGGAAACCACCAGTCACCTTAGATTGACAGCCCACCCAAATCCAGTATGATCCAATCCCAATGTACCTAATTATATCTACAAAGACCCCATTTCCAAATAAGGTCACATTCTGGGGGTTCCAAATGGACATGAATTTGGGGTGGAGACACTATTAAACCTACTACACATGGATAAGACTTTTAAAGCGTAAGTGAGGGGTGGCCACAGGGTGAAGAAGAATACCCCAGGCAGAGAGAACAATAGTCACAAAGTTCCCAAGGCTGGGAAGAGCATGTCAAGTTCAAGGAACCAAAGGAGTTCTGGTGTGACTGTGCACAGGAACGTCTGATCCAGAGGCAAGGAGCCAGATGGCAGCAGGAGCCTCGAGGCCCAGCCTGTCCTGGTCAGGACATGAGGCACATACTGAGCTGGGATTCAGACAGCACCTCAAGTCAGTTCCAGGCACAGCTGTCCTGGATGTAACAATAAAGGTCACACCTTGTCTCAAAGTCAGGACTGGATGGGCTTGAGGGGGTCAACTTGCTCAAATCTGACATCTGAACCAAAACTTTCATTTTATAGTTAAACAGTCTTTCTTAAGATTTCTAGTTAGGATGAGGAATTGATCTTCCAGATTTTGTGCCACTCTTTTCTTCCTTACACAGGCATTTCCATAAGAGTGTCCCATGAGAAGTTCTGCAGGATGTTAGCCTGAGTTACATGAATAAAAATCAAACTGGTTTCTATGCTCTGGGAGGGACATCTTGGGGCCTCTTATCTGCTTACATGCATCTTGAATCTATGCGACTGGGATACCAGAGGCAGCACTGACCAAATTAATTTGACCACTGAGCCCTAACCCCAGAAATCTCACAGCAAAATGCTTTAAGAAAAAAACTTCAGGAAACTCTACTCCGGATGGTACTATCTCTCTAAGGACATATCAGTTCCTTAGTATATAATTTTTTGTACACACAGATATTTTGAAAATATTTAAGTAACTACAAATCCCAGAGAAATAATAGTAAGTTCATCTCTAATGAGCCAGCTTTGATATCTAGGGAACTGTCACTTAACCAAGAAGTTGCCCTATGAGCCACATAATTTCCATATGTGCCAACGTGCCTTTGGGCACCCTCCCCAGGCTGGATGGAGTATGAGTCTCAAGACAAGAGGAATGATGAAGCTCAGCAGACTGGCTCCCATGCAGCTTTTTTTCCCCCTGCAGCTCTCGAGGCTTCTGGCAGCATCAGTGATTGCTGGTCCGCTGATGCAGCTTTCAGAGGACAGGGTCTCTAGAACACTCAACATGTCTCTCAGCTAGAACTGAAAATAATGTCAAAACTCTCTATTGCTGATTCAAATGCTCAAGTCTGATAGAATTTAAAATATTGTACAACATTCCTGTATTCCAGGCTTTGTCCCCCCAAGCCATTATAAAACTATATTAGAGAGAAATTAATTTCATCTAACATATGACTTCATGTTCTCCTTCAGCACATGCAAATGAATAGCAGGGCCAACAGAGCACAGCCTCATACAATGTTGTCTGAAAGTCAAGCCCCATGCTGCTCATATAATTGTATGTGACAAAAAGGTTTAAGACCATCCAACAGAACTAAGAACTACAACAAAGTGCATGGTAAAAGTCCAAATATCTTTTTTCCCCTTTGTGTTTATTTCTGCTTGACTCTAATCTCCCCTTTTCAGAATCTCTACCTCAACAAAGGGTGTCTTAGCCCATTGTTTCTCTTCTCTCCTTTGTGCCAAGTCTTTTTCACTAAACTTCCCTGGCACTGCCAGTGACATCCAAGCCATCTCCACAAGCCACCAGCTGAACAAACACTTACTATCACATCACAGCCTGGGACTTCTCTTCCCTGCCTAAGAGCAAAATGCCCAGAAAAAATGGGGAAAGAAAAGAGGGAAATCAAGAGGTAGCAGATGTTGGATTATCCCTAACTGGGTAAGTTCTGCCCAATTCCTTTTTCAACAAATACTTTTTACTTGCCCCCAGATTAGAAGTTTAAATAAATGCCTCCCAATATAACTTTAGATCTAAAATAGTTGATGAAATAGCATATAATGAAATGCTAGCTTAATGTGCATTGAATTGTAAGCAAATTTAGCTTTGAAGTATCCTTTGAGATGCTGGCTGTGCATTCTTCCAGAAAAAAAAATTATAAGTCTCCTTCATTCAATCAATTCCATCTTTCTTAACAATTTCTTGAGGAATGAGTCACGATGATAAATGAGTAACACAAGAGTTGCTATGGGAACTATGGTCTTCCGCAATCATTCATTGAAGTGGTGTTGCTGAGCTGGTCAAGGAAGAGAACACTGATATCAACTACAATTTACCCACTGCTAAACCTGAGCTTGGTAAGAAGGACGGGCAGGAGAATAAACACAAAGTAATGCTATGCACAGAACCTATACTTGATGTATCATTAGCTACCAGCTTGTGGAGTGCGGACTTCCGGAGAGCTCTTTACTAAGCCATCTTCCCACCTCTTCACAGAGGTACTGTAAACCAGCTTTCACTTTCATGTGGCACAGAAATCATGACAAAGACAAGAAAATAAATTCCCTTTATGATCATTAACCCTTCTGGAACAAGCTCTCTGAGATGTAGCTCTAGAATTGCAAGTCTGACTTGGGGAAGGAACTGAGCTTCTCATTATCATGCATAAATTTAATTGGTGTCTGTATTTGATTAGATTCTGACCTACCTATGACACATAGAGAGTTTTCTCCTGATATAGTTAAGGACAGTTACAGAGAATATCATTTGCATAAAGGTAAAAAGTGGTCAGAACAGGAAGGATGGACCAGAACAGGAAGGTTGCCCACCCAGGTAGAAACTGGGACCCATACACAATTGTAAAATCATGAACTGGACAGGACTCCCAGGAAAAAGACTCACTGTGCAGGTATGACTCTGTCTCCTGGGAGACAAAGAGCCTGGAGAACCTTCTAACCATAATGAGGTGGTCACTAGGTATCAGAGGTAAATTGTCAACAGAAGAAGTCATCCAGCGTATAGGACTTGGTGGACTTGGGGTAGAAAAATCAGGGGCTTAGGAGGACCTGGAGAAGAGGAAACAATGGGGCAGGGGAGGGACTGTGGCTCTATATTGTGTATGCCAGTCCCCTCCTGCATCACTTACTCCCACTGGACTGCAGCCAGTGACCAGCTTCCCAGAGAGGCAGTGGCTCTATTGTTTCCAAGGAGGGAAGGCTGCTACTGCCACTTGATGGGAGACAATAGGTCAGGTCGACTTTGACCCACCGAGTGATATATCCATCCATTTAACAAATACACACTGAATACTACAATGTGTTATTTTTGGTGCTGGTGACAAGCAATGGACAAAACAAGTGTCTCTGTCCTCCTGGGGTAGATATCCCAGTCAAGGAGACAGGGGCTGAAAGCCTGATGGCTCAAGACTGAAGGCCTGAGTTCATATTTTGTAGGGTAAGAGCCACCATGAGAACAAAGAAACAGGTGGTTGAAGTATTAACACTATCACCAACTCCGTTGTACCCTGTTGGTGTGTCCTGAGTTAGTCAGTTAATCTCTAGGCCATTGTGTCCTCATTTGTAAAATGTGGATTATAGTAGCTCCAGCTCACAGAATCATAGTGAGGATTAAATCAGGCAATGCTTGTATAAGCACCCAGCCAAGTGTTCAATAAACATGGGCCATTATCACTATCATCAGTATAAATGTTAACATTCACAGCACTCCCAAAAGGCTTCCCAGGAGGAAACAGAAATAAACAGATCTTTGACAAGCCCTGAGCAACCCATCCTGCAGAGCTCAAAGTCCCTTTAATGGTATTTTGTTGTTGCTGTTGTTTAAAAGAGCTTATCTGAAGTGCTCTGTTCAGTGAGACCCTTCTCCAATGCAGGCACTACCAGGCAGCACCTTGCAAACTGCGTATTGCACTATAAATGTCTTTTCCTACAGAGTTACGAGGTCTGTCCAGAAAAAGTCCAGCAATTCTTAATATAATGAGAACAGTTTGTGTGACATCAGTGTAACCTGGCAGCCAAAGGGAGTGGACTGGAATGCACATGAGTGAACAATGACAACTTCACTGTACTAGTCAGTGGGGGTGGTAGATGCCATAGAGTGAGGACAAGTGCTGTGTGGCCATTGTCTTCAAAATGACCGAGCAAGTAGAGCTACAAATCTACATCAAATTTTGTGTTGAGCTTAAACATTCCTCCGAGGAAACTATTCAGATGATTCAGAAGGCAGCAGTTATGGGCAACTGATGACTGGCAGCTTCATCATGACAGTGTGCCACTCAGGCATCACATCATGTGCAGAGTTTTTTGGCAGAACCTCAAATTATCCACGTGACTTAGTCCCACTACAGCCCACATTTGGTGCCCTGAGACTTCTCACTTTTCCCAAAACTAAAATCACCTTTGAAAGGGAAGAGATTTCAGACTGATGATGAGATTCAGGAAAATATGATGGGGCAGCTGATGGTGATTGGGAGAACTCTGTGAGGTCCCAAGGTGCCTACTTTAAAGGGGACTGAGGCATCATTGTCCTATGTACAGTGTTCCCTATATCTTGTATCTTCTTCAATAAATGTCTCTATTTTTTATATTGCAGATTGGATACTTTCTACACAGATGTCATATACCTTTCATTCAGCATGTGACTGTTTAATTTTAAATTTATATTAATTAAAAGTAAATAAAATTCAAATTGTAGCTCCTTGGTCTCACTAGGCACATTTCAAGTGCTCAACAGCCACATGTGGTAGGTAGGTGGCTTCCACATGAGACACTATGGATACAGAACATTTCCATTGTCCTAGAAAGTTCTTGTACACAGCATTGCAAAACTGTTGCCGTATGCCCACAGCACATGAATGGAACTTGTGGACACCTACGTGAACTTATGCAGAAATGGACATCATCATCATAGGTATGCTACTAGGCCAATGCTGACTAAAATTCTCCTTTCACTACGAATTTCCCCCAGGAGATGGAATTGGTGCTCTTTTTCTATGCTAACCCAGCACCCTCTATTTCTCCTACCTTAGCATGCAACACCCTGTACCACGAACACCTGTTCATCTGTCTCTCTCCCTGTGATGGTCATTGTCCCTTCCTTTAGGTATCCAACTCCAGGTAAGGCCACAGTAATCCTCACTAATCTCCATGGTTTCAGATGACTGGCCCTACCCAGTGTCTAGGGTCCCTGGGTTCAGCATGTAAGCACATGGCCCAGACCAAGCTCATCCTTGGACTTTCCTCCAAGCTATTGAGACAGATATTCTCCCTTCCCCTGGGACCATAATTGAAGAATAAAACTATAAGCCCTCAGCCATGTTCAACATCATAAGGAGGTCACCTGCCAGTGAAACAAGGTCAGAATAGAGGTCAGAAGGTAGAGATGAGTAATGAAAAAAAAGACTCAAAATCCAAATGACATTGCTGACTACTGGGATCCAGTTGACCCTCAAAGCACCACAACCCCTGGGTTTTGAGTTATATGAGCCAGTAAATGTGTCCCTTGCTGCAGCTAGATGTAACTGGGTTTCTGTCACTTGCCATCAAAATCCCCAATGAGCACATGCCTCAACAAGAGGGAGCTTCACAAGAGCAGAGATCTTTTCTGTCTAGTTTACCATTTTATCCTCAGGACCTCACACAGAGCTCAGAACAATGCAACTCAAGAGACACTTTAGTAAGAATAAAGAAATGTCTCTTCTGCTTAAGAACACGCATGCTTATCACTGTTTTATACTGTTATACTACTCAAAACATGAAAGATGCATTCTGAAAAGAAAAACATCCCAGCAAAAAAAAATGTCCATGGATCACTTTTCCAATAATCATGTTATATCCAAGAGACCAGAGCTGTGCAAATGTGCTCTCTTTTCAGAACTGAGCACTGAGTGACCCTGTGACATTTATCAGGGTAATGAAATCCTTTGGAGGACTGTGACCTGTGTCTATCTTAACACAGAAAAGATGCAGAAATTTTACAAAGTCAAAATTCTGCTACATACATCTTAAAAGAACTGTAAGCATTTCTGAGTGAAATGTTCTGACTGATAAAAAACCTTGTCTGTAATTAAGCTACCCTATTATATAATCTCTCTACTAGGCTTCCCTTTCATTATAGACGGAATGTGTCATTCCTTCCCAATTCATATACTGAAGCCCTACCTTCCTATGTGATAGTATTCAAAGGTGGAGCCTTGAAAGTTAATTAAGTTTAAATGAGACCACGAGGGTGGAGCCCCCATGATGGGATTAGTGCCCTTTTAGGAAGAGTATGAAACACCAGGGCTTCCTCTCTCTACCATGTGAGAGCTCAGGGAGAAGGTGGCCATCTGAAAGCCAGAAAGAGGGCTCTCTACTAGAACTGAATCTGCTGGTACCTTAATCTGGGCCTCCCCAGCCTCAGAACGGTGAGGAACAAATGCCTGTTGTTTAAACCACTCAGTCTGTGATATTTTGTTATGACAGCCTGAGATGTTTAATACACCTTTACTTTCAAATTTCCCCATGACCATCGTTGGAGGACTTCCTACTGGTAGAGACACAGATGATCTACGGTTTCTTTTTATCTGCTCCACCTTCACCCAAATGCCACATGGTAAAATGGTAAGCTGTCCTTGTGGCTTCCTCGAGGATTAGCCACCCACAACGCTCTAATTTCAGCAACATCTGTGTTAAATTTACTCTCTGCCGAGTGTATCAAAGCAGACTGCAATTTGGTGATACTGGAACTTTATTAGACTACTGTTTACTATAACATTATCTTTAATAAGACACTTATTGTTTAAATTTCTGTGAGCTCCAGGAGGAGCATGCATGCCCTGCTGAACACTGTTCTTGAGAAATGTTGAATAATCTAGCAAAGCAGACATTCGGCAGGCAAGTCTCAGTGGACAGATGTTGCGTGCAAGGCAAACTCCTCAAGGCAGAGGCTGGCAGTCTCTGTGCCTCGAAGTGGGAAGACATCAGGTGCCTAGTCTTACTTAATGAAAACATAAAAGACTCCACTTAATTGCTCCAAGATTATGCAGGGTGTTTTTTTTCCTTCTTTTAGGTTGAGCTTGTTAATTTGTACAGCTGTGTTGTTGGCACAATTGCAGCCTCGAGTCCTGTTTTCACAACCTGTAAGCAAAATTAAAACTTCCCTTTTTAATTAAAATTCAAACCAAGCCAGAATTAAATTCCCATTGCGAAGTAGAGGCCTGGGAAGGCCCCAGAATGAGTACCTGTTTCACAGGCAAGATGGCCAAACTCTGACGAATGCACTCCTTTGAAGGTGCACCAACTTTTGTTGGTGTCCCGTAAGGATGGGTTCCTGACATGAGTGGGGCTTTGGCAATTTTAACCTCTCCTTCCAAGGGCAGTCAGCTCTGGAGTGGGGAAACTCAACTTCAGATTTCCCACTTCCTATACCTTTCAGTCAGAACTTAACTCTGCCCAATTATGACTAGTTCCCTTCGGTGATTATAAAAGTAGTAATGGTAGTACTAGTAGGAATAGTAATGATAATAATAAAAGCAAGTCCTTGTCTAGGAAGTTTAAGTAGCATGTTTCATACCTGGACTCCCCCTTTTAGCAGCTCTATGAACTACTGTACTGAGAAAGGTGCTGGTCCAAATGCCTGGTGCAGGTGTGCGTGCGGATGTGCAGGTGCAGTACTGCCATTTCTGTCCTGCACCAACAATAGAGTTAATAGTGTTTTAATTGAAGTATAGTTGACATGCAATATTATATTAGTTTCAGGTGTATAATACAGTGAGTTGACACTTAAATACCTTGCAAATGATCACCACATTAAGTAGTAAACATCTGTCACCGAACAGTAATTGCACTATCACTACATTTCCCTGTGCTGCCCATGACATTCCCATGACTTATCTATTTTATAACTGGAATTATGTACCTCTTAATCCCCTTTGCCTATTTTTTCCATGCCCCCACCTCTCTCCCCTATGACAACCACTAGTTTCTTCTCTGTATCTATGAGTCACTTTCTGTTTTGTTTGTTCTGCTCATTTGTTTTGCCTTTCAGAAACTTTCATTTTCTCCTAAGGGAAGGGAGAGAAATTTTAACCCCAAACCCAAAAAGAAGATATTACCTATTCCTTAATCTGAATGATAATCTTCCTAGCAGGATACTCACCTGGATACTGCCTAAAAAAGCCCTTTGCACTTCCAAAGTACTGCCATATGAGAGACGGGTCGCGGTCAAAGTTATCCACAAATACTTTGTTTAGAGATTCAGACCAGTAAACCCCATTGACAATTGCTGGGTCTGAAAAAAAAAGAGAGAGAGAGAAGAGGATGTTAAGAACCAAGTGACATAGAACTTGGCTGGCATCCCGCATCACTGGCAGTTATCAGCATGAGGCCCATCTTGCAGAAAAGTGTGCAGAAAGCTATAGCTCCTGGAAATTCCATGGGTTAGGGTTTCCCCCATCCTGCCTGACCCCTCCCGCCCACCAGGAGCTCCTACTGGTGGCTCCTTACTCGAAAGGTACATCCTTTATTTCTAGTTTTATCTCACATAGCCCATAGTTCTTGAAAAAGAAAGGACAGACTCTCTTAGCATTATTTTCCACTTTCCCCCCTCCTGAGTCAGAACTCAGCATTAAAAACAGGAAAAACATGGTTTTCCTTCACTGCAGTGACCTCAGCTAAAATAGCCCAGTTCAGATTCTCTCCACCTCAGATTTACAAGTTTCCTTTTAAAAAAGAAAATAGATAAGTAAATTGAAATCATATAACTAAATGTCTCTGCTTCTTTTGTTCAGCAGAGTGTGAGCTCCAGAAAGGAAGAAGCCATCTCACTTTGGTCTTCTTCTGTATGACCAAAACTGTGTGGATTGATGAAAAGATGGATGGATGGATGAATGGATGGATGGATGGATGGATGGATGGATGGATGGATGGATGGATGGATGATTAAAGCAAAGGTTGTTCTCCAAATTACAGACAGCCATCTACTCTTCTGCCCTGCTATCCCGAAAGCAAATCTCTCTTCCTCACCCTGGGCAGCCCAGTGATAACTCCTTGCTCTCTGTCCATAGGTAAGAATTAAGGATCTGCCCTGGCTGGTGTGGCTTAGTAAATTGAGTGCCAGCCTACAAACTGAGAGGTCACTGATTTGATTCCTGATCATGGCATATCCCTGGGTTGCAGGCCAGGTCCTCAGTTGGGGGCATGCAAGAGGCAACCAATCAATGTTTGGAAACACATTTATATTTATCTCCCTCTCTTTCTCTCTCCCTTCCCCTCTCTCTAAAACCAAATAAATAAAATCTTCAAAATGGCATCAAGTTAAAACAAAAAAAAAAAATTAAAATAAAGAATTAAGGGCAAAGGCACCCAGGGAGAGTAAACAGTATTTCTCTCATACTGGTGGAAGTGAGGTAGAATACAGAGGATGATCTGTGACTGTCCACTTTTTACTTTTTTAACCTCTGAGGCTCCTATTTCAAAATGATGACACATGAGGCAATATTCCTAGGAGGGGAAATAATTGTCTGGAGTCAGTATGATGAGGGTAAGAATAGCAAGAGGATAAACAGGTTAATAATTAGGAGGAAGAGAAGCCTTCGAGTCCTTCCTGGGGCACAGGCACTGTGCTTAGCTCATCTCCAGCCACCCTGCCCCAGCCCTCCCACACAGATGCCTTCCCACACAGTTACCCTCCATGCTGCACAAGTGGAAACTGAGTGAAGAAGACTCGGTGCTTTCCCAGAAGCCCCCTGCCAGTAAGTGACAAAACCTCCTATCTGTGTTTTTATTTTTTGCAAAATGGGGATAATAGTGACCACCATAAATGGCTGCTTGGAAGCTTTAAAAAATGGGCAGAAAAGGACCAATGACAAAAAGCATTCACAAAGCCATCAACACAGGTATTCTGTACAGGCCCGGAGTCCCACACCCTCACCAGAGTTCCCTGTGAGATTCCAAGTCACAGCAGTCTCTCCATGGTATTGCTCCATCCTACACAGGTGAAAGGATGAGGACGGACTGGGTCACTTCAGTCCTCAAGTCTCATGGTAAGACAGTGAGAAATGTTAGACATGTTCATGTAACCACGTACACTGACAAACTCAGAATACTGCACCCCACACTCTCCTCCACACTGTCTGCCCTTGCTTACAGGCTGGTTGCCTCCAAGACGTTCATCTGGACAGGGCTGAGGCAGAGCCCACAGACTGGCCCCTGACCCAGCAGGCAGACGTGGCATCTCATCTCATGGTCTTACCTCTGGCTACCTTATTTTTTCAGGTCACTTACTCAGATTCAACAGGCAACCGGGATTCTGATCCTCATCTCAGGGGTAAATGTTCTAACTCTTGTGAACAATAATAACCACATCACAGGCTAGCAGAGTGAAAATGACCAATTCAACCTTTTACCACGAAGTAATTTTAAGAAAGAATTTATCTTTACAATCTTGGAAAATGGAGCCCTTTATTATTCCTGTCCAAGCTTGACAATACTTAGTCTGACTCACTCCCTGCTACAAAAGCCCCTGAAATCAATCCACAAAGATGCAAATACAATAATGACACTGAAAAATCTATGTTTCTTGCCTCCGCCATCAATGGCCTCAATTATGTCAGTGTGATATAAAAACCTTCCACAACTAGAAACAAAAATTCCAATTTACTAGCTACTGTCTCAGCATGTTTAGGAGTCAAGCAGTTTCCAGTCAGACAATTCTTTCTTCTTAAGCATGGCTTCTTTAGGGGCAGTAAAGGGGTGTCCATGCATCCAGGCGGTCCTCAAAACCTAAGACTATCACCTGGGGAAGTGTAAGCATATTCAGAAATGCAAAAGGAACTCTGGTAGTCTGAGAGTCACTTCCCTGCTTCACCAAACCTTGCTCTGGACTTAGCCTCTTCAAGAAAAGGGGGCTTCAATTCTCCTAGGGCACGTGAACCAGAGAAGCAGAATCATTAAAAGACATGATCTAGTTAAAATTGGGACTGTGCTACACACACCCATTTGATCAAAGATTTCAAACAGCACTTCCTCTGGTTTCTAAAATAATCACAGTGCATTTGTTTAGCAAGCAAATAGACAATATCTTGAATTGCTGGCCATTGTTACATCACCTAAGAGACTGAAAAAATAGAGAAATAGTGACATTATTAAGTGGGGCATTCATCTAAATATTTGGGTTTTTAAAAGACTACTGTAAGCTGAAAATGGTTTTCCCAGCCCATTGCCACAGAGTAGAAGTGAAGTGGCCTGAAGGGCATGTCCTGGGTACATGCCCTCCATGTACCCAGGACCCCAGCCCTTTCCACCACTTACTGAGGAGGAGGTAAACATTACACTGAGCTGTGGACCAGCATCCAACCTGATTGTCCTCTGTTGTGGCCACACAGGTTTGCTGTAAAAAGACAGCATCTACCTCAGTAGCAGGCTTACCTTTTTCCTTGTTTGTGTTTTGTTTCCAAATAAATTTAAAAGCCCCTTTTGCTTCACTTAGGATTTTCCAAGAGTCTTAGATTAATCTGAGCTTTACCTTCCACCTCTTCCCTTAATCTTCTTAGGGGTTTAATATACTGTATTAGCTTCCTGTGGCTGCTATAATAAAACACCACAAACTAAGTAGCTTAAAACAGAAATGTATTCCAGAGGTCCAAAATCACAGTGTTGGCAGGATTGGTTCCTTCTGGAGGCTCTGAGGAAGGGTACGTCCCATGCCCCTCTCCTGGCTCCTGGTGGTCCCCAGCGATCCGTGATGTTTCTTGCCTTACAGATGCACCACTCTACCTCCTGCCTCCATCTTCACACGGCCTGTCCCCTCTGTGTGCCTGTGTCAAATCTCCCTCTCCCCTTTCTTTGAAGAAACCAGTCATTGGATTTAGGGTCCACCCTAAATTCAAGATGATCTCTTTTCAAAACCCTTAATTACATATGCAAAAATCCTATTTCCAAAAGAGGTCACATTTGCATAATGTACTGGAGGCCACCGTTCAACCCAGTATATGTCCTTGTACTCCCTTACTTATCCTATAATATACCCATACTCCATAGTTTGTGCGTGTTCTTTTCCAAATCTGAGTTTAATAAATGCAGGTGTTTTACCCTGCAAAGGAGGTTTAAAGGTCTTCTCCCTTTTCTTCTCTTTGAGAACAATTCAGATTTTTTATGTCTGCACTGTAATTTTATGAACTTCCTGACCTCTGTCGATGGGTCCTACCTGTAATGTACAAAGTTGGATTATGATCATTTTCCTTAATGTCCAATGTATGTGTCAGTGCTCAGCCTTCTGTGCTCAGGAAAGCGAACACAGCATAACATGGTCATTTCACCCAATATTCCTGTCCACTCCACATCAACTCATTATTCACGTTGGTTAATGTGAAGTCCAGGAAGAGTAGTCCTGCCTCCTACTTCCTCTCTCTTCTGAGAGATTAAATCACCTCTGATGCCAGTCAAAAATTTATCAGATGATCAGCTTTTAGTAAAACAGACGACTAACAGATGTTTAGATAGTAAGAGTCCCACACCACCTCTGTGATCAATTTGCAATTTGTATTTGAAAAGCATCTCACACATCCCTGAACTGTCTTTGTAATGTATCATGTAACCCATAAAGAAAAATTACCTTTGCAGTTTCTTTCTTTTATTTCCACCCAAATCACTGCTCTCCCCTGTGGTTGGCACTTGTTACACAGGGGTCACCTGGTGTTACAGAGGGCTAACATGCTCTCTGCACACTGCCTGCTACAAGCACTCACACGACTTTCCATCCTTGTTCTGTATCTTGGAATGAGTAACCCATCTTGTCCTCATCTTTCAGACACCAGTCCCATCCACCTGAGTCCTACCTGAGACAATCAGTCCCTTGGGTTCAAGCAAATCAGTGGATGTAAGTACTTAGCACAGCAATTGGCACATACAAAATGCTCCCAAAATAGTGTCTGTTATTTATTCTGTGCAGCAGTAAATGAATAAATAAGGTCCCAAGAAGAACGACTGACTTTTATCCCTGTCCCTACAGTGGGTGTCACTGGGTAGCAGCCTCACAGTGCTGCAAACCAGTCTGGAATTCTGACTTTGGAGCTAGAACCCTGGGTCCTCATTCAGCACTTGTTAGCTGGTGGCTCTGGACTTGTGACTTAACTCCCCTGAGCTCAATATTTCATCTGTAGAAGGAGACAGAGCAGCCCCTTCCTCAAAGGCTGCTGGGCAAAGGCACATAAGGAGGGAGGCCTCTTTAATGGTCATGGGGAATTCACTCACCACATGCCGTTCTGTGGTGAGCCCCCAAACCCAACCCCAGGGCAGTTCAGCTGCCCTCAGACTATCCAGATGGGGCTCTACCTAAGTCTCTCCACCCTTCCTCAGATTATCAGGACAAGGTACTCCTTTTGTTTGCTTGGTTTTTAAATTTTTATTTAGTTTTAAAGTATTTTTATTGGTTATGTTATTACAGTTTTCCCAATTTTTCCCCCTTTAGCCCCACTCCACCCTATCCCCCCAACCCTCCAGCATTCCCCCCACTTAGTTCATGTCCC
>PVKM010013389.1:0-30323 GCA_004027735.1 Carollia perspicillata
GTGCCCCCCAAAAGCCATGTCCACCTGCAGCCTCGCAATGTGACCTCATTTGGAAATAGGGTTCTGGCCACTATAACTATTTAAGATGAGGGTGCAGTAAAGTAGAGCGAGCCCTGATCCAAGAACTGGGGATCCTCACAAGAAAGCGGGAGAGAGAGACAGAGGGAGAAGGCCATGCCATTAGAGGGAGCGGGCAGAGCTGGACGGCCCGCAGCCACCAGGAGTGGGGAGCAGGAGGGGGCAGACTCTCCCTCAGAGCCCCCCGAGCTGTGAGAGAAGGAATTTCTGCTGCTTCAGCCATTCTGCTTGTGGTCCTTTGTTCCAGGAGCCCTGGAAACTGATAAACATGTCATGGCTTTCATTTATTTTCTGTCACCCCTCACTAGAAAATAAACCCCAGAAGAAACAGGATTTAAGCTTCTTTTGTTGAGTGCAAAATGCCCGACACATAGAACAGTGTCTGGCATCAAGCAGGCACTTAATAAATATAGGCTGAATGCATTCTGAGTGAATGAAGACAGGCTGAGGAGAGGGGCAGGGGTGCTGTACCCATCCGACAGAGAACAAAACTGAGAGGCCGATACGCTAACTCTGCTCAGAGACAGAAGAGCCAGGACCAGAGCCAAATTAGGACTTTGTTTATTTCATAAATAATACTGAGCCCCTCCAGCTAGTGCTCCTCGGGATAGCTACTACTCGCAGTGGTCACAAACCACATGTGGGCAGAGGACAGGAAGGACAGGTGCCCGGTTCAGCCCTCCCCCATCGAGGCATGCAGCCCTGAACCCGGCAGCTCACCCTGGGTCTCGGGGTCCCCATTCGCAAAGGGAAGTCTACCAGCTCTCTACGAGGCAGACAAGGCTTGCCTTAACGTGGGCTGCTTCTGAGGAGCCTTCTCAGACCAGGGGAGCCCAGGTGAAGTCTCCGGTCCGCTGACTAATGTTTAGGGCAGTGCGTTGGCACTAACCACACAGCACTTGGCCAACTTTCTCACACCACGGGCCTGAGTTAATGTTCACATCCATCACCTGGACTCATGTCCCAGTCCTCTACAAGCCACAGAGTCTGCCCAGGTCACGGGGGCGTCCTCGCTGAGTGGCTCTGCTCCTCCCAGACCTGCAGACGAAGAGCTCACACGCCAAGCCCAGCTTGCAAGAGCAAGGTTTCCTTGTCGCCATCCGAACCTCAGCAGGCTGGGCTCCTTCAGAGGTCTTGGGTACAGCCTCGCCCACACTCAGTCTGCAGTTCTCAGACCTCCGGTTTGGGCAAACCATCAGCAAACAAAGTAGGGACTTCGGGTGAACTTGCGGTCACACACACGCATGCAGGACAGGCACACATGCATGGACGTCACTCACCGAGGGGTGCAGCCACAGGTGAGCAGGCATGGAACCAGCACAGACATCAACCCAGGACCAGCACTGTGAGGGAGGGAACCAGCTAGAAGGTGAAGTGCGAGCTCTGGGGCAGGGCAGGCCTGCGTCTGAATGCCAGCCCTGCCTCACCTTGGGCTGGACTTGATTTTACCTTCTGCGCTTCAGTGACCTCATCTCACAAGGGCCGCGGCAGCACACCTTTGCACAGTGCCTAACACTGTGCAGTATTTTTCCCCATCTGGAAACGGGCAGCACGTGGCAAGGTGGAGACGAGAGAAAAAATCCCCCCCCCAGAATGAGGAGACCTGGACCCCATCTTTCTCTGTTAACAGCCAGCCATGGGCAGGAGAGGCACCTCCCCTTGCAGGGCCTGGCTCAGCCTCCACAGAAACAAAAGGAAGCAGTTATTCTACGGACTCCTGGCTCTCGGTCTATCTAAAAAGAGGAAAAAGGCCTCTGCGTTTGGGGCCTCGGTGAGGCACAGCGGGACGTCTGGTGTGAGGAGAGAACAGGAAACCTGCCCTCCTCCCCTCCAAAGGCTGCCTCGCCCGACCTCCCGCCTCTAGTTGGCTCTTATCTCCGGGCCGCCTCTCTGTAATGTTACTAGATTAGAGGCAGTTTTATATTTAGCAAATGTAATGTGCATTCATGCATTTGGCGACATTTATTAAGGAAAAAGGAACACAAATATGAGTAGCCGGCCCTTACAATTACTGAGTCTTGACTAGGTCATGTGCTGAGAGCTCCACAAACATTACTCTCTGAATCCTCACAGCAGCCCCATGAGGTAGGTACTAATGTTATTCCTGGCTTACAGACAAGGAAGCTGAGGCACAGGGAGATAAACTAACTTTGCTCCCGTAAGGGGCTCAGTTGGAGCTGGAATCCCCCCCAACCCTGGCCTGACCCTGGAGTCTCTTCACCACCCTAGGCTGCACCTCTCCATCACTCTCCTCTCTGCTCCCTGTGAATGGCAGGTAAAGGACACTGTTGTCCAGTCCACCAGAGCTTCCCAAAACCCACTGGGCAGCTGAGACTGCAGTAACGGCCAGGCGACAGCTATTCATGAGGCCCTCTGGACGCCTCCTCTACCAGGTCAGGCCCTTGGAAAACCTAAGAAACCATGGCTTCTCCCAAAAGCACCCTGGCTAAGGGGCAAACCATCACAATGTTCCAAGAAGCCATGAGAGAGGGGGACTGGCCACCGCACCACTGGAAGGAAAGGCTCACCGCACAAGGAATCTTGCTTCCCCTCATTCATGGAGGCTATTCCAGAAGTGAGAGTGCCTGGCTCTCCGGCAGGCACTCTTTAAATGCCCTCCCACTTCAGCGCCCCCATCGGGAACCCCTGCCTCCGCAGTGCGGAGCAGGCTGGCCTCAGTGTGCTGCTTACACATGCTCGCTTCCTTCAGGGACAGGGTGGCAGAAGGACTCCGGCGGTCACGCTGAAACTAAAGCGCTCTGCTCCAGTACCTAGCCTCTGGGAAAAGCGAAGGGAACGTGAGACCAGAAGTGCTTGCTTCCAAAGCTGTGTGGCCACCCCTGTCGACAGGACGCTCACACCTCGGTCCTTGAGGGCTCAGCTCCCTCATTCCCCACAGTTACTATGGGCGCGCCCACCATGCTCCAGACGCCAAATGAAGAGTCTCACAGCCTTGTCAGTAATCAGTGAGATGCCTACTCGACACCACCCCTGTCTCTCACCTGGAAGAACGGAAGCCCACGGGGACTGGGCCCTGGTAGTTTAACCAGGACGGCCCTTGAGAGCACAGCATGTACGCTGGTGTCACAGCTCCGTGGTGTGAGCCTGTGGCACACCAGTCCCACGCCTGAGCAGCGTGTGTGTGTGTGTGCATGACAGTGCGTACCCAGGAAGATGAAACGGCTAAGCCGAGGAGCTAGTTCAGATGTCTGTCAGTGGGGGGTGCCTCCTAAATTATGACCCATCTATACTACAAAATAGTTTGTAAACAAAAGACAAATTAAAAGAAAGAAGAGCTACATGCATGAAAAAAATCTACAAGACATATTACAGGAAAAGAGAAAATAACAGATGATATATATGATGCAACCAGACTGATGCTCACAAAACAAAACTGTATGTATTTGTGTCTATACAGGTGGATAAACAACTTCAGGATAAGCATCAGACTGATAAAACTGGTCACCTGAGAACCCAGCAGGGAGGCGGCGCGTGCAGGAGGGCTGCTGGATGGAGGAGGACATCCCAGTTTCTGGCATGTACTGCCGTGTACTCTTTGAATGGGAGGGTAAGGCTTAAGAGCATAATATATCCATGTATTGCCGATATCATTTAAAAAAAAACAGTTGAATTGGTTTAAAAACACCACCACTACCACCAAAACAGGGTTCTTGTTCTGGTGTGAAAATTATTACCACACCGATCTGAACAGGTTTGGTGCCACACACCCAGGTCTTACCAAGAGTGACTGATGAAGTTCAAGTCCAGTTTCTAAGCCACTGATGACAAACGGGATTAGGATCAACAGGCAAGAAGAGCGATGTGGGAAGCAAGGAAAACTTTTGGAAAAGCTCTGTACAAGTTGCAAACCCGTCCTACCCTGAGCCTGCAGAGCCCCAACGCCCACTATTCTGGAACTCTCTACCTCTCACCCCCACAGAACAAGGGGAATAAAAGCAACAACCAGGATTAAGAGAATTTCCTCTCCCACAGCCGAGGGAAAGCCACCTGCTGTCACCAGCAGGAGGCTTCCAGCAAAGGCAACGACAAGGCCTGGCCCAACTCCACCCTGCCAACCAAGGCGCGCGTGTGCCAGGCTCCTCAGACTGCAGGGCCTGCCAGGACTGGCAGCCCCAGAGCCCACTCATTGGAGTCCCCTCCACTTCGGCAGACGGCCCAGGCACCCTTCCACACTCGCTACGAAACCCAAACTGAACCAGCACACAAATCAGATGGTTCTGCCAACAAAACAGCAACAGTGTGGAAAAAAGAGAGCTAAATCAATGGTATGCTGGCTAAATATATATATATATATCTATTCTTCCTACTTGCCAGGAGAAGCACTTCTGTACACCCAAATATTTGATTAGTATCTTTTTTTCTTCCCAGTAATAATTAAAACAAACATACACTTCAAACACATGCACACACACCCCTAAACGTGAAACAAAAAGTGGGGGGGGCACAAGGGTTTTTGCTTAGGACAGAACGTTTAAGAGGCAGGCGAGACAGCTAACAACCCCAGGCAAAAATATCCCTCCCATTAAAACAGGTAACCTGTTAGCACCAAACTCACAGTGCACTTGAACAGCCTGCAGCTAGGGGGCTACCAAGATGTGCCCTTAGGACAAGGAAAAGAGGTCAAACCTGGAGGGAAAGGGGTACCATCCAGCAGAAGGTGGGGGAGCTGAGCCTGCTGCAGAGACTCACCACAGAGATGGCTTTTGACTGCGATGCCAGGAACCAGGCAATCCAATAAAGATAGCCCTGGGAATACAGGTAACCCTTCTCGCAAAAAGGACGGAGTCCAATTAAAGCCGAAACCTGACCACTGGCCCGAGCCAAGCAAGAACAAGCTATCTGAAGGGCATGGGTATTGTGCAATCGGGAGAAGAAGCCCAAGCAAGTTTATTACGAAGCCTGGCACTGGCTGAAGTAAAGGGCATGAGACCAGCATATTACTGACATGACGATCGTACATCCTGACGGGGACATGCAGACATTGGCCACCAGGACCAATCATCTCCCCTTGCTCTGAATCCAGTTCACCCAAGGATGGCCTGGCTCCCCACTGAGACTGCACCCTTCAGGGGAGGGTGGTCCTATCTCCTCCTCAAAGGGCTGGTCACCACTGTGAACTCAGCCAGCACTCCTCCCCTTTCCCAGCTAGCCCCTGCATGCTTGGTGACATGGCAACCTTGCCTAGAGGCAGATCAACTCTGGGAGAACAGGCAAGACTAAGGATCACGCCCCCTAGTGGATCCACTGGGTTCACCAGGGAACAACGAGGTGCAGACTATACCCCAAAGAAGGAAGGGATGCTTCCTTCTTTGGGGGCTTTTTTCCTTCAATGCTTTTTGCTTTGTTCGAATGCTCCAACCAGCACTTCCTACATGCAGTCTAGGAGCTTGAATTCCATCCTCTGAGATGCTCTAGAAAGGCAAAAATGATAAGGCCAAGGGGTGGGCAAAGAGAGGGAAAGGCGCTTTCAGGTTTTACTCAGGCTCCTTCTCTACCTGTCAAAAGAACCCAAACGAGGCAACCTTGGTTTCTGCAGAGATTGCTTCCAGTCTACACAGTTAGCATCTGCAATACAGGGGGCACTAAGCACCACCCATCCTGACACACCCCCTTTCTCCATTACCACTGCCACTGTAATAAAGTCGTAGGTTCAAGTCCTTGTCATCTCTCATGCCAATTACTCTCATGGACTCATTTCTCTACTCTTAATTTCACACTCCACACAACCCACAGAGCTACCTTTCTGAAACACAGACCTGACCCTCCCTCCCTTGATGAAAACGCCCAGCCCACAGGATGGAGCCCAACCCTGGCAGGACGTGCAAGGCCTCTGCCTGCACAGGACTCGGAGGCACAGGGATCTCAGCTGACACTCCGAGCCACCACTGGCTGGCTCCGCAGGCACACACCTGTTTCTGTGCCCATTTCCACCTCTGCGCATTCGGAATAAGACGACTATCTCCAGACTTGCTGAGAGGATTAAACTCAACTTGTCAAGTGCCTAGTTTCCCTGAGAGCAATGGCCACTCTGCCTGGCCCCACCCTGGCTGTGGAGTCTGTGCCCCTCTGCGCCTGGCCGCACTACTGCTTCCTAATGAAGAGACACGCATGACCTCAAGAAGGCACATTCAAGATCTAAAAATTAAGAGTCATAAACATTAAAATTAAGCTTCCAAAATGTGAAAGAAACCAAAATTAACCCACTATCAAAGTAACGCAAGAGGAGGAAGGGAAAAGCAGGAGAAAGAAAACATTGCTTTGGCAGGAAATGCTTTTAAAATATATAACTCTATGACTTTTGGGGGGACTTCCTTTGTTCCAAAGATTTTAGAAGATTACATTTCAAAAGCTCACCAAAAAACATGTTTCTATTTTTTTAACCATTTCTTAATTAATATCTTCAGAGAATTGAGAAGGACTTTTATAGACTGACTGAATCTTAAGAAAATTCTCAGAGAAATTCTGGCATCAGTCACAACAAACACCCTCTTGGAATTTCATTTCCTTTGCAGCACACAACTCACTGTGGAAACTTATTTATGATGCCACGACAACCCTTCAAAATCTGCCTGGAAACCGACACCTTCAAAGCCCCCACAGAAGGGCCTCACAGGACTAGATGGAAATGGGCCCCACGCTTAGCCAAACCTCAGGTCTAACAGATTTCTCCCATGCCAAACTTCCCAGCTTTTGCTGTCAGATTCAACTCTTCCATCTCCTTCCCAGCCCACACCTGCCCTGCCCCCCACCTTACGCTATAGCTCCTCCAATACCTCCTCCCAGGTAGAACCCCCCCAAATTCAGTATC
Organism: Carollia perspicillata; assembly: GCA_004027735.1. NCBI lineage: Eukaryota > Metazoa > Chordata > Mammalia > Chiroptera > Phyllostomidae > Carollia > Carollia perspicillata. Next base: position 6,908 of record PVKM010013389.1, read on the forward strand.
TTTTCCCTGCCCACAAAATGAATAAAAAAGGAGACAAGGGTGAAAAATGGGCAAAGGGAAGCGAGCTACACCCATCTTTACCTTCCTATCAAAGACCCATCCTTTCTCTTCTCGCTTTGGGTTTTGTTCAATTCCCTCCTTTTAGGTGGCGTCAGGGCCTGGAATATTGACTCTGTGTGTGGGAGTTGCAATGGGAAGGCGAGAGTGGGAAGAATTATTCATAAGTACTCTTAGAGTGCACTTTAAAAGCCTTTTTCCCTTGAGGACAATTCCTACTGGAGGACTTAATCAGTGCCATTATTCCAAGAGCCTGTGGGCAAAGGTATGGAAAGGGGCTGACACCTTTACCGAGCATCAATGCACCCTCAGTGTATCTCATTTAACATGAGGCAGATAATGACATTCTGATTTCACTTACACAAAAACCAGGCTGAGGGGTCAGGCAATGGACTCAGGATGTATACCCAGGCCCACCAGACACCAAGACCCATGGACTCATAAGCTTCCACTGTACCCAACTGCTTATGTTAAAACACTGTCCTGGGTTGAAGGTACGTAATTTACAGTGTACGTGTTGCTTTCCATACACCTTACCTCATTTAATATCACAACCCTGTAAGATAGCAAACAATTCCTCTTCCACTAGTTTAAAAGGCCGCTGGGTTTCAAAGAGAAACAGTAACTTGTGCAAGCCAGCTGTGACACAGAGCTGTGCCCTCCCTGAACTCTTTCCTCACCTCTCACTGCCTGATAAATGGTAGGGGCTCAAATGGGAGCTATTATTAGCATCATGACTTTCATTAATTTAATAGCCCTTAGTTACAGCAAAATTTAAACATACACACATATTACAGATATTCTAAAGATTCAACCTGATTAGTCAAGCCTTTACTTGGCGAGGATACAATTTTACCACTACCTCAAACTGAGAGATAACCACTGACTGCCCTTCCAGGACACTGACAGAAAAGGATTACTGATAACGATGTGGTCAAAGTCAACATGGACTTTGAAAGCTACTAATGGGAGAAAACAGAAGGACAAGAGCATTCAGTTACAAAATACAAAAAACGCTCCTCTCCTTCCGGCATCATGGCGTGATCATTTATGTGCTGTTTGGCCTAGCCTTGCCATTTCAACTGTGCAATGGCTCTTAGTATCCAAATCTGGATGCTAGTAGGTGACCCAGCAGTTCCAGTACAAAGTTGCTCAGAAGGTCTGGGAATAGGGGTGGAATGAACAGTTATTTCCTTAATCTATTTCTAATGCCCTACATCTAAGGCACTCTTTGCCTGTTAATTACACTCACTTTCAGAGAAACCTGGGAAGTTCAGAAACGTCATATGCAACAGGAATCAGCTCACCACTTCCCAAGCCAGAATGAAAAGATGACAGGAGGGTGGCGGCACTAGGATCCCAGCATCAGTCAGACAGAAGGGAATCAACAGTACTACCGTGATCAGAAATCCTGGGGATGGCCTTCCAGTGAGGCTGCACCACATCGGTCCAACTGAGCATCCACTCCAGGTTTGAAGGTTAAAACAAACAAACAATTTCAGATCCACAAGTGAAATAGACATAATTATTTTTCACTACAGTTAACCACTCTGTAGGAAAGACAGCTGGACAGCCATGTACACTAACTGCCTCGTGAGAACAGTGTTCACACTCTGTCTAATACCAATTATTTTTGGCTTTTAGTTTTTGTCCTGCTCTTTGCCATCATTCTTGCTTCTCATCCATTTTAAGTCCAACCAAATGTCTTTATGAGAATAGGCTGAAGTTGATTTTGTGTGGCTAACCTGGTCTCACAAGGAAGAAGATCCCTGTCCCTCAGAAATCTATTCCTGCCTCCATCCTATTGTATAGCTCCTCTCTCCTCATACCCCATTTCACGAGGAAGAGAACTGAAGTCCAGAAAGGAGGAGTGACTCATTCAAGGTCACAGTCCTTGCTCAAAAGGCCCACAGTGTGGGTCTCCAGCTCTATCACTGTTGCACGTGACCTAGCATACTTGTGTCTTGAATGCAAAGTTTATGTGCGGAAGAAAACAATAAGCCAAAATGAGTCATCTCCATTGTTGAGGAGCACCACACAGGTTGTTCTAATTAAGCATCCTCCAGAACCACTTGTTTGTGAAATAACCAACCTCAGCGAGAGAATAAAAAGGCCATGTTGTATACTCGCTTCAGGATACTCACGACCCTGTGAGCAGATGTGCTGCTAGGTTTTGGGGGACCGGCTAGCCAAGCCCAGGAAATCAGACCTTGGCGGTACTGGAGAGGGAATGGGGTGGGTGGGTGTGGGAGGGCAGAGGAGTGTTTTCAGAAGACAGCTCCCTGCGACAGCTGATTTCATGGAGCCCATTCATACTCACATTGGAACCCCTAAATCTCTCATCGACTCAGGGGACCTTCCTCAACTTCCTCAGGACAAAAGCACCGCAGTCTGAGAGGTAAATGTGGCAGATGAGGAGGGGCGGTACTCAACCCACACGATAGAGGAAGCAATCCTTAGCTCCCTCCCCGCCCCTCACAGGAACTCCCCATCGGGTCTTCAAACGCCCTAGGTGTCCCCGACTCGGAGCCTGACCCTTTCTCAGGGTCTGTCCGAAATAGGGAAAGAGGAAGCAAAGCCCACTCCCCTACCCTCTACCCCGCGGCCGGCAGGTCCGTCAGCCCCCAGAGCTGGTACTCCCTGGGGCCTCCCTCCTTCCCTCCTCACCCGCAGAGCCCCCGGCCGGACACTCGTCCACTCCTGCCCGAGACCCTGAGCGCACGCACGCGTTTCTCCCCGCCCGCAGTGGACCCGCGTCTGCTGCCTTCCCAAACCCTGCGCTCCCGGCTGCCCCGCCTCCAGCCCGGGACCCCTCTCACCGCGTCCTCCCGACCCCCGAGTCCGCCGGCATTCGCACTTCCTGCCCGGCCCACGGAGGCTCGCTGAGCGCCCCAACTTTTTCCCGGCCGTGGCCCGGGCCCCGCTGCGGCGGGGATTCCGCGTCCGGAGCCGCAACGGCCGGGCGGGCTCGCGTCTCCGCGGCCCCTGCCCGCCCAGCCCGCATGAGTTGCGCTTGGGACCGGCTCGGCTTTTGGGCCTCCGCGGTCACCCCGGCGCGGAGGCGGAGCCGGCGTGGCGGGAACCGCGCTGTCCCGGCGCCGGCACTGCCGTCCAGTGCCGGGTCCCCGCGCCCGCCCGCATGCTCGCTCGCTCGCCAGCTAGCTCGGCCGCCGCGCGCCGCTCACCTCCTCCCGCGCCGTCGCCACTGCCGGGAATACGTGGCACAAGCCGCCGCCGCCGCCGCTCGCGCGCCTCCGCTCGCCTCTCGGCGCCCGCGCTGGTGGCTCCGGAGCACCGGACCGCAGCGCCAGGCGCCCTCTGCCGTCGGGAAGCCGAATCTTCTCTCCCTAACCCTAACTCTCCCGCCGACCTCGCCCTGGCCTGGGCGCGGGCCACCCAGGTCTCCCCTTCCCCCGCCCAGCCCCGCCCCCGGCCCAGCCACAACTCCCGCTTCCAGGCTGGGGCCTCGGGCCTCAGAGCCGGGCGACCGGTTCCACCTGCTGGTCCCGAGCTCGACAGTGCCTCCGGGGAGCCTGCCCTGACCACCTAGCTGCTCAGCGCGCTTCCCCAGGCTCCCGCGCTGCGGGGACAGAAGTCATCGCCCGAGCTGATATGTTTCATGCTTCTCTGAATGCCTCCACTTCGAAATAGTAAATCTGGAGGAGGTGGTGGACAGAAGAACATACATGTCTCTCGTGTTCACCATTCTGTCTCCTAGTATTACTGGAGTGCTGAATCCACCTGGATTCAGTAATCCACCTGGATTACTGGATTACTGAAGTGCACAATAAATACTTCCTCAGGGAGCAAAAGAGTGAATGAGCGACTCGAGAATTTTACCTCTCTCCAGGCAAGAAAGCCTTTCATTTAAAAAAAAATTATGTTATTGATTATGCTCTTACAGTTGTCCCAAGTTTTCCTCCTTCACCCCCTCCACGCAGGCCACCCCCCTCCCCCACATTGTTTGCCCATGTTCATGGGTCGTGCATATATATACTTTGGTTACTCTATTTCCTAAGAGGCCTGTCCAGGAAAAGTTCGACTATTGTTAATATAATGAAAACACTTTGCATGACATTGATGTAATCTGGCAGCCAAGGCAAGTGGATTGGAATGCGCATGTGTGAACAATAAGACCTCACTGTACTGATCAGTGGATGCCTGCTGAGTGAGAACGTGTACTGTGTGGCTGTCAAACTCAAAATGACTGAGTGAGTGAGCAACGAATCTACATCACATTTTGCGTTAAGCTTGAACATTCCTTCCCAGAAAACTATTCAGATGATGTAGAAGGCCACAGCTATGGGCAAACTGGTGACTGGCAGCTTCATCGAGCTAATGCACTGCTCATGTATCGCCTCTCCTGCACAGATGTTGGCCACAACGTCAAATCACCCAGGTGACTCAGCCCCTCTACAGTCTGGATTTGGCACCCTGCAACTTATGGCCTTTCCCAAAACCAAAATCATCTTTGAAAGGGAAGAGGTTTCAGAACCTCTATGAGATTCAAGAAAATACAACAAGTCAGCTGATGGCAATTGGGAGTATTGTGTGAGGTCCCAAGGTACCTACTTTGAAGGGGACTGAGGCGTCATTGTCCTATAACAATATTTCTTGTATCTTGTATCTTGTTCATGACTCTATTTTTCATATTACATGGCTGGATACCTTCTAGACACACCTCATATGTTCTACATCCCCATGACTATTCTGCAAATACCTATTTGTACTTCTTAATCCCTTCTCCTTTTTTGCCCATCCCCCCTTCACTCCTCCCATCCAGCAAACATCAAAACGTTATCTATATCCAGGATTCTCTTTCTGTTCTGCTTGTCTATTTTCTTTTTTAGATTCAGTTGTAGATAGAGATGTAGTTATTGCCATTTTATTGTTCATAGTTTTGATCTCCTTCTTTTTCTTAAATAAGTCCCTTTAACATTTCATATAAGACTGGTTTGGTGGTAATGAACTCCTTTCGCTTTTTCTTGTCTGGGAAGCCTTTTACCTGTCCTCCAATTCTAAATGATAGCTTTGCTGAGTTGAATAATCTTGGGTATAGGTCCTTGCTTTTTATCACCTTGAATATTTCTTACCAATCCATTCTAGCCTGCAAAGTTTCATTTGTGAAATCAACTCACAGTCTTATGGGAGCTCCCTTGTAGGTAACTAACCTCTTTTCTCTTGCAGCTTTTAAGATTCTCTCTTTAACTTTAACCTTTGGCATTTTAATTATGATGTGTGGGTCTCTTTGGGTTCATCGTGTTTGGGATTCTCTGTGCTTCCTGGACTTGTAGTTCTATTTCCTTCACCAAGTTTGGGAAGCTTTCTGTCATTATTTTTTCAAATAGGTTTCCAATGTCTAGCTCTCTCTCTTCTCCTTCTGGCACCCCTGTGATGCAAATGTTGGTACACTTGAAGTTGTCCCAGAGGCTCCTTACACTATTCTCATCTTTTGTAATTATTTTTTCTTCTTGCTATTCTGATTAGGTGTATTTTGGTTCCTTATATTCCAAATCACTGACTTGATTCTTGGCTTCATGCACTGTACTGTTAATTCTCTGTAAATTGTTCTCTATTGTAATTAGTGTATCCTCCATTTCTGATTGGATCTTTTTTATGCTATTAAGGTTCTCACTAAGTTTTCTGAGCATGCTTATAACCAGTGTTCTGAACTGCGCATCTAGTAGTTTGCTCATCGCCATTTTGTTTAGCTCTTTTTCTAGAGTTTTGTTCTGTTCTTTCATTTGAACCATGTTTCTTTGTCTCCTCATTTTGGCAGGCTTCCTGTGTTTGTTTCTATATATTAGGTAGAGCTGCTATGTCTTGTAGGCTTGTTAGAGTGGCCTAATGTAGTAGGTTTCCTGTAGGGTCCAGTGGCACAGCCTCGCTATTATCCAAGCTGGATCCTTGAGGTGTGCCCACAGTAAGGGGTACATACACCTTCATGTTGTAGTTGAGCCTTGATTGCTGTTGGCAAGTCCAAGGTCAGCCACCTCCTGTGTTCTTTCCAGGGTCATACAACATTAGCTACAAAGCAATCTGCAGATGGCTGCTACTTGTGCTGGGCTTGGAGGTGCCCAACAGAGGCCAAGCTGTGAACCAAGGCTGGCTGCTGTTAGTGTTGGGCCTGGGACCACTTAGTGAGAGATATGGGGTATGCTGAAGCCAGGTGCCGCTTGTTTGAGAGAATTTAGTAAATTCCGAAGCATGGGCCTAGACAAGCCACTTGTATGAAAAAGCCACTGGAAACGACTTGGATGGGCCCAGAAACTGGGTGGGGCAGGGCCTTAAAGAATTACCAGCATGGGGCAAACACAGTGAGCCATGTTAATGGAGTTTCATACATAGCACCTGCCAGGTCTGCGCCTCTGTGGGAGGAGGGCTCAGAAAAGGAACAGTGGTCTCTGCCAGCACTTCTGCCTGGGAGAAAGCTGTTCCTCAGCTTTTGCTCTGATGCTAGACAATTCAGTTCCTCCCCATATGTCTCTGGTGCCTTTCAATCTGCTGTTCCATGCTGGAGCTCAGAGGTAGTGAGTCTAAGTAAGTGTTTGTGCAGGCCCTTTAAGAGGAACTACCAGGGAGTCCAACAGTTTCTGTCCTCCAAAGCCTCAATCCTCACTGGTTTTTACAGCCAGAAGTGGTGGGGACTTACCTTCCTGGCCCTGGAACCCTGGGCTAGTAAGGCCTGGCATGGGACTGGGATCCCTCACTCCTGAGATATCCCTCCCGATTTTTTCTGACACCATGGGTGTGAGACCAACCCATCCTGTGTCTCCACCCTTTCTACCAGTCTCAATGTAGTTTCTTCTTTAATTCCGTAGTTGTAAGACTTCCATTCAGCTCTGTTTCTGATGGTTCTGAAAGGTGGTTGTTCTATAGTTTGGTTGTAATCTTGACGTAGTTGTGCAAGGAGGCGAGCTGTGTTTACCTACGCCACTGTCTGGACTGGAAATCCCCAAGCAGGCTTTTAAACCTCACGATATCCTGACCTGGATTTGTTTTGTTTTGTAAATTACACATTCGCATGTGCACACACGTGTGCAGCTTAGTGTGAATAAACGGGACTCACAATTTCCCACCTCAGACTAGCATCAAAGCCACAAGAGGCTCACAGCTATGTGCTCTCAGGGCTTTTAGAGTTACCACTTAAAAGCTGGAAATCTTGAGAAAGCTGATCTCCCTGGGTACTGTCGCTTCATCTATAAATTAAAACTAACAAAGTCAACGTCATAGCATTGTTGGAGGATTTAACTGAGGTCATGCATTTTGTGTAAAGCACTTCACACTCACACTCACCCGTCTATACTGCAGTATCCATCAGGGGTGTCCAGCCTGTAGCCCGTGGGCTGCCTATGGCTCAGGATGGCTATGAATGTGGCCCAACACAAAATCGTAAATTTACTTAGAACATTATGAGATTTTTTGTGTGATTATGTGTCGCAATGTATTTAATGTGTGGCCCAAGACAACTCTTCTTCTTCCAGTGTGGCCCAGAGTCACCAAAAGGTTGGACACCCCTGAAAATGGTAGGTCTTATTATATTACTAATCAAATGGTAATAAGAACTAGAGGCAAATGTAAAATAAGAGCTACCTACCTTTTAACCTGAGAATAAGTGTAAAGTCATGGTATGTGTGGTATTGTCACCTGCCCAACAGGGCCAGCCCTGGGAGCAAGGCCTCTCCAGCCCCTCTTCTCTGCCCCCACCCCCGCATCTAAGAATGAATTGGCCTTGGTTTTCCTAAGAGCTGTAGAACTGCTCTTCGGCAGGATTTCCTCCTCGGTTCCAGTGGAGGAAACACTCTCGATTAATAAGTGTTTATTTTATTGCAAAAGCAGTGAACAATTTTGGCCCCTGCAAGGTACTGCCTCCTACTGTTCTCTTCTGGCCTTACTGTTTTTTCTGTCAACACCTCAAGGACATCTTTTCACTTCTGACAGCCTCCTTCCTGCTCCACAAATAAAGCAGCAATAAAGTGGCTTCAGGTGGGACTTGGCTTGAACCCAGCCTGTCCACCTAGGGCTTTCTGCACCTCAGTCCCCTCAGTTGTAAACTGTGGAGGATAACATTTATCTGTGGCATTGAGAAGAACTGGTGATCCAGTCTGTGAGCGAAGTCCCTGGAACATATATGTGTTTAATAAAAGGCAATTAGTTCATTGATTAGTTCATTTAACAAGCATTTAGGCCAGTCTCCTGAGTGTTGGAGGTGCTGTGAGAGTGAGGGAAACACACCTGGATGAGGTAAGCATTCTACCCTCAAAGCAATTTGAGGTTTAGTGGAGGAGACAGGAGTGTATATACTAGGATTACGGGGTGCTTGGATGTTGCTAAATATGAAATTAGCATGCCTCAAGTTCCAAATTGGGGCAGTATTACAGTGTAAATTGCTTCAAGTTGTGAATGCCATTTTCCTCTAAGTATTATGTATGCCACTTTCCAAGGCCACTGCTAAAAATTAATGACTAATTTTATGAGGCAAGCAGTCATTTGATATAGGATTCAGTCTCTTAATAAGTGACTTCAAATGCTTTCTTACCCTAGTAGCAATATGGATGTGGTGTCTCCATGAAAGCCCATCATTTATAAGTTTAAGTTGCATATCTTACAATCCACATCTAAGAGGGAAAGTTCAAGCATTGTGACACTAATGGCCTCAATGAATTATACCTTGGTATACAGGCCTTCAGTGTTGCCCCCTCCCATACTGACCCTGGGCTTGGCCGTGTGTCGTGTTTTGACTACTGGCACATGGGCAAATATAGCAAAAGAAGGGACCTTGATGAGCACTCGTTCAGTGCTCCTTGTTCTCTTGGAATGATGCAAAGAAAGTATGGAAACTTGGTCCAATCTCCTTGAAGGTGAAAGACCCCAGGCAGAAAGAGGCCTGCCACCCCAGCTGCAACAGCCCCCAACCAAACACTTGCTGAATGCGGCCACATGAGTGAGCACAGGCAAGACCAGACAGAAAAGGCCCAGCCAACCCGAGAACTGTGGGAAATAAAATGGTGGTTTGTTACACAGCAACAGATAATTGATACACACATCACACAAAGATATTTTGGCTATAACAAGGTTTTGGTGACATTCACCCAAGAGTCAATACAGTCAGTGTTTTTTGTCAAGAAGCATTCAATTAAAATCACCGTGTCTCAGCTTAGCAGAGTGTCTCACTTTACAGAACGCCTTCTCTCAAAGTTTTTGATGAATTGGTTGCTGAGCCCAGTACTATTTAAAATCCTTTGCCAGCCAGCATGAAATGGACTGGCAAAATCAGCTTGTAAGTGCTTTAGATATTATCACTTGTTGAAACACAACAGGTGTTACAGGAGTTAGTTGTACTTATCTCTCCCATTTTTCATGAACCTATTAATGATGGATATCTTGTCCAATTTGAAAAAATTTTACCATAAACCTGACATGTCAGATAAGGAAGGGAAGTTAGAGATCAGCTAATCTACTGCCTCATTTCATAGATGAGGAACCTGGGACCAAAAGAGGTGAAAAGAGCCTGACAATTTCCTAGGGTCGTGGAGCCGGCTCAGAGCAGAACTGGGATGACCGCTTCAAAGTCTTCACACTGTTCATTGGATTGTTCTGCTTTTCCTTTATGACATTGTTGCTGCTACAAATCTCCACCTCATGCTCAAAATATCTTTACCACTTTCCTTTTTGCGTTTTAGATAAATCCAATCCCCATTTGGTCCCAGGAGTTCCGGTGCAACTTGCCCCTCAGGAGGCACTGGCTCTGCTCTACCGCCCACTCGGCACCCTGCCCACTCCAGCTTTGTCTGTTCTTGCACCCCTCCACCCAAGATCCCAAGCCCTGAAAGAAAGTCAGCTTGACCTAGCTTGGTCACACGCCCAGCCAGTCTGTGAAGACTGAGACTCCTTGAATACAAGCCCCCAGAGATAATCATCAGGGCATTGTTACCAGAAGAGAAAGTGGATCAAAGGTGACAAAACCACTGACTGTGCACTCCACTAACCCTCAGAACTTGCTTTCCTCAGGAAAGCATTTCTGAAGCACTCCATCTGTTGTTATGCTCTGTCATGACACTCCTGTTTTTCCCTGTTCTTATCACATTTTATCATCGACATTAATTTATTTATTTATTTCATTTTTCTCCCTCCATGAGAGAAGCAACAGTGTTTGCTTGCCTACTACTTGGCCCGTGGCATAGAGACTGGTGAGTAGTCAGTTCTCAATAAATATTTATTGAATGAATGAATGAATGAATAATATATGCCTTGTGGTTTTTCTGACTCATCCATATGACATTAGCTTTGTAGAAACAGATGAGGAAAAACAAAATATCATGAGTTTAACTTGTGGAAGAAGTCCTGTGTGACACACCTCACTGGAGCCCTGTGTGACACAGTGAGGAGGATGAGGACTCGCACGTGGGGTAAACAAGGAGATGCTACCTTGTGCATCAGAGACGTGTCAGGTTGTGCTATGCTGCTCTGGGCTGCTTTTGAGGAAGAAAGTGTATAAGCCATGAAGCAAGAGGAGGGGTGTCTGGAAGGGTGAAGTCTGTGTGCCTCAGGACATTTGCTGAAGTTGGCAGGATCCTTCAAAATTGAAATCAGATTTGTGGCCTGGCTGCAGCTGCTAGGAGCAGAGGTCGGCCGCCTATGTTCACCAACCTGCGCGCTCCCTCGGCCTGTCAGTGCCTGGCTGCGTAGTGTCTGCAGCAGAGGTCCCAGGCTCATCTGCCAATGGCCACAGTCCCTGGAGAGGTCTCTGTTAGGGCCAAAACAAGAGCTTATTAGAGCAATGTGAAGCAAATGTATTCTATTTTTATATCAGTGAATGTTATATTTGTGATAGTGTGGGCGTTTTGTTTTGAGTCGTATTTTTTGGCAAAATAAAAAGTTGGCAACCTCAGTTTTACCCCTAAATGTTTTTGTAATGTTACTGGTCTGTGCCATCTGAGAGCCTCAGTAATGTACAATCTCAGAGACCTGGGAAAATCCCTGCTAGGGCCGTTCAGACACTGTACACTGTCCGTCAATCAACTTTTTTTCCTTGTTTTTAGTCATGCAGGCCCAGTCTCTGTTTCCTTGTCTGCCTCACACCTACTTGGCAGTCATATTAGCTCCACTGGTTGGAAGTGGGGCGAAAGAGGCTCCACCCAGGACTGCATCTGTGGCAGCGGGTCAGAAGGCAGCTGGCCGTGGCTCTGGACATGTCCTGTTGAAAACCAAGGTCTGGGCTTGAGGTCTGGTCAATAACCAAGTATGTATGTATGTATGTGTGTGTGTGCATGTGTCATTGTGGCAGAGCAAATCCTTAAGTCACCAACACTTAGGGTGAACCACGGGTTACTGACCCCAAGGGAAGATATTGCTTTTAATCCCTGTTTCACAACAAGGAAACTGAGGCCTAGAACATTTAAGTAATCTACCCAATGCCTAGCTGAACAGAGCAGTCAAACAATTAACGCCTTTGGCAATGCTTCCCTCCATAGGTGCTCAATTGGTGTTAATCATAGCTCAGTCTCATGAGTTCCAGAAACTCACATTATGGAAAAAGTCCTTCTAGAACTAAGAGAGGGGTGAAATTTACTTTCTCTCAGCTGAATAGGAAATATCCAACTTCTTGTATTTGCAAGGTAGTAAAGCATTAAAGTCCCATCCACTTATTCATACACTCTTACCAGAAGCTAGCCTACCCATTTCATGCACTTAGCTGGGATTTGAATTCCTCAGAGAAGACTGCCTGAGTTTTATAAGTCATTATAATAAGAATGTCTTTTTCTCACTGGCAGTTATATATATATATAAATATATATAATTATATAATTATATATATATAATTATATAGATAATATATAGATAATATATAATATTATATATAATAATATTATATATAATATAATATATATAAATATATATAATTATATATATAATTAATAAATAAATACTGAACAAAATTATACCTACTCAACACAGCAATAAAGGTAGCCTTGCTCATTTCCGTAAAGCTATGAAATTCCATGTGAGGAAACGTTTTAAGATCTCTGCTTTCATTTGCACAATGACACTGGAACACTAAGGAAAAGTTCAACCAAGATCTTCATGCTCACTGCCTCTGGGTTTGAGGAATTTAAGTCTCGAGATGAAGGATGGGAAGGAAGCCCTCCTCCACCCCATGGCCAGCACCTAAGCACACTCTCAAGCCAAGAACGCCAGTGGATTCTTTCAACTGAATTTCTCCACATCTTTCTCCTTGCTGGCAAATGTTAAATTTCTATTTCAGGAGAAATCAGAGCTTCATTAACTTGCCCGTCTTCATGCTTGTCTAACTCCTTTCAGAGGCCCCTGTTTTTTGCTTGGGAAAATCAGACCACACTAACACCACAGCTCCCCTGAGTCCCATTAAAGGCAGACCAGTCAGCGCACGTGGAACAGAGCAGGGGCGCTTCACCTCTGTTCCATAGGCTGTAAATAGTCCTCTGTAGGTTTTAAATTCCCAACCGAAAAGCAACACATAAATTACCTTTCCCCTCAGATCCATAACCTCAAGATCTTTATCAGTGACTCCCATACCAGCTGTCCTCTCAGGCCTGCCACATTTTTCACATCAAAAGGCGTTTCTGATCGTCTCTGCCCTTGTCCCCAACTGTGCTTCATCGTTATCAGAAAACACCCGTACGGTTTCCAGCCTGCACTTAACCCTTCCATCCCTCCACACATACTTACTAAGCACCTTGTATGTGCAGGCAACGTATTGAGTTTTGGGGAAACAGAAGCAAGCAAAAAGGACACAGTTCTTTCTCTTCCCAGAGAAGCGCGCAGGCCAGTGGAGTGAAAAATAAACATATAATTACATATTATGTTAAGTATTTTGAAGTAAAAAAACAAGGGGGAAGTTTAATAAAGGGACCTCGTTTTAAATTGAGAGGACTGGCTCAGAGAGATGGGGAGCAAGCAGACAGCTGTCAGAGGGGAGCGGGTAGGCAGACTAGGGGGAAAAGGTGAGGGATTGAGCAAAAAAATAAAAATGAGAATCCCTCATAGGCAGACAAAAGTAGGTAAAAGGGGGATGGGGCAGGGAGGAGAGAGTAGAGGGGGAATAAGTGGTGATGGAAGGAGGCTTGACCTGGGGTGGCGAACGCTCAGTACAGTGTGCAGATGACGTGTTATAGAATTGTATCCCCCTGAAACTTATAGTTTTGTTAACCAACGCCACCCCAATAAATTCAATAAAATATGCAAATTCAAAAGGCCATAAATAAATAAATAGGTCTGGGGAGATCTTTCAGGGAGTGACTTTAAAGCAGAGACCTGACAGGTGAATGGATGTTGACCCAGTGAGGGTCCCATTGGCATGCGGTCCCGCTCACTCAAGGCCTCTGTGTCTCTTTGATAGTGAGCCGGAGTGCAACTTCTCAGCGTCTCATTAGTTCCAGAGAGGAGTCCTGGGAAAGCTGTCCCCCAACCGGTGCAGGCGCAGGGACAGGGACATCCTAGGTTCTTTCCTCATTGCTCAACCCACACTCTGCTCTCTGGACTCGACTCCCCTTGGCCACAGCATTTAGTCTGGCACTGCAGCGTTGTACCTGGTCCCCATGCGTGTGCAGTCTCTACACCTGAGCTGTAATCTCTCAGAGAGCTGCTGGCTCTGCCTTACTCTACTTTCGTAAGGCTCACGGTGCCCAGAAAAGAGCTTGACTGGTCACCACTGTTCAGTGAACACCTGTTCCATGGAACTGAGTTCATCACAGCATTTAGTAGTCTGTCAAAATCTGATGTGAAATGAGAGCCAAATTAGGCAAAGTAAGTCTGCTTTAGGAATGCAGAGAGATTAAAGGAAAAATGGCACAAAGAACATAGGTGTGGGAGCTCTTCTGGAAGCTTCCAGGAGTCCAGCTTGTACGGCTTTGATTGTCTCTGGAGGCCACGTTTCCTTGGTTCTAAGCCTCCTCAGCTTGTAGGATGCAGCATGATGTCACAGCGGCTTGCTTTTCTGGGAGCGGGGGAAGGGGAGAAGACTGCTTTCGAGGCATACAAGTATATATATTGAGAGCCATAGCCTGATTTCAGAAACATTAAAATGTTCCCAGAAAGTATGTCCAATAATAATAATAACAACAACAACATTAATAATATCAGTGCTCATGATCACTTTTCATGGGACTTAAAGTAAACTTTAGTTTCTCTTTTGCCTGCCTTATGTCCATACCAGTTTTTCTTTTCTTTTCTTTTTTTTTTGTGCTAGGACCTCAAATTCCTCCTGAGAAATTATTCTTTCTTAGTAGGTATAGCCTGTTGAGGTATTCAGTCAAGATGCTCTGCTTTCCCCGGCAAGGGGATGGGCCCCTGACCCAGGCTGGGCTGTTCAGACACTGGAACGATGATCAGGGGGAACAAGGCTGGCTGTAGGCGGAGCTTCCCCTTCCAGATGTGGAGCACAGATACAACTGTTCAGAAGATTCCGCCACCCAGACACCCTAAAACTGCCTGTTTCCAGAGTTAGTTTTTATTATTTACTGTGTAGCAAAAAAATTATGCTACATGGTAAACTACCTTGACTGTTGGTACATCTTGAAGTGAACCTCTCAACCTGGGGTCCGTGGACCCGGTTCATGAATGGGCATCTGGAGGTCCACAAACATGATAAAATTTCTAGATCTGTAGGCAAATGCTTTTTTTAAAATTGGTCAGATGGTCTACAGACAGCTCTTTTTACATTCTCGAAGGAATTCATGACTGAAAATAGGTTAAAAAACGAGGATCCCAGAGCAAGAGTTCTTAATCAAGGTTGGCTGGTGAACTCAAATGAGGGAAAATTATCTTTGTTTTCACTGACTTCCATTCATGTTTCTTTTCATTTTTAATGTAATCAACAAACAGTATTATTAGAAATACCTGTGTCTGTGCCTCCACTATAAATCAGATATTTTCATATTACGTTATAGTGTTGTGGATTTCTCAAATACTATAGTAGTGAGATTTCTTACTACTTCATTTTTTCAAAGATTTTGATTATTTATTTGTTTACTTTTAGAGAGAGGGGAAAGGAGGGAGAGAAACATCTATGTGTGATTGGTTGCCTCTCACATATCCCCATCCGGGGACCTGGCCCACAACCAGGCATGTACCCTGAGCAGGAATCAAACCCCGCAAACTTTTTGTTTACAGGACAATGCCCAACCCACTGAGCTACACCAGTCAGGGCATACCTCTCACTACTTTAAAATTGTGGTGTTATTAGGCCTACAGCTAGATCTTGTTATTCAATGTATTTACAAAGAAGTATATACATTACTTGAGCACCCGATAATTTGATATGTTACAACTGCATCTTGGAATATTCGGTTCCCTTTGTAATTTTGCGTGCTTTAATTTATTCAAATCATTATTCTGAGAGGAGGTTGAAGAGCTTCATCACACTGCCAAGGGGCCTCTGAGACAAAAACAGCTGCTGTCCCCTTTAGGAAAAACATGGTAGGCCTGTCTCCCAGCCGCACCTGTGTTGGTTCCACACAGCTGGGTTCTATCTGTAGTTGCCCTCCTTTTCAACAATGAGACATATTGATTGGCTCTCAGCACTGCAGCCTCTGAATTCTTCCAACGCGGCAAGCATTGCCTGTGGTTTCGAGAAACACACAAGCTTCTGTGAATAACAGGAAAAATATAAAAGCAATAAATAAATAAAGTGCTAAAATACAGTGAGCGTTTGAGATCCAGAATAGGTAAATCCATGGAGAGAGAGAAAGCCGGTGGTGGTTTGCCTGGGGCTGGAGGGGAGATGAGGACTGACTGCTTAATGGGGTGGGCAGGGGGGAATGGCAGTGATTGCTGAATGGGTGCAGGGTTCACTTTGGGGGTGGGGGAAATGTTTTGAAACTAGATAGAGGGGATGATTGCACAACACTGTGAACACGCTAAAATACCACTGACTTATACAATGTAAAAGGGTTAAGTTTATGTTATGTGAATTCTATCTCAATAAAACAGAACAGAATATAGTAAATAATAAGAGGAAGCATCATTGTAAATTCACCTGGGAATTCAAGGCCCTCCTCAGGAGAATAAAGGAAAAAGGTTTTGAGGTTTTATGACATTTTGATTCCCTGTCTTCCTATCACCTCTCCCTCTCCTCAGGTTGCTCATGTACACTCGATTTTAGCTCACTTATGAAATTGCTAATGTGTACTTTAGCCTACACATTAAACCCTGGTTTGCAATTATGCATATTGAAACACAGCACTAAATACTCATCTGACAAGCCATATTTTAAACCTCAAGCTAGGTTTTATTCTGCCTGGATGCATTTTAATACACTGCTAAATTTTAGCTGGAGTGAAAAATGATGATTGACAGGGGAAGATAAAGTCCCCTACATGCTATCCCACACATTCTGCTTCCACCTGGGGGACCAGGGATTGGTAACCTCTACTGTCTGAGAGCTCTAGAGGGCCTTCCAGAAAACACTTCCAACAGGATCTGATTGGGTCAAGCAGAGTCCGAGAGATCACTGAAAGACTTCCCATTCCCATAACTTGCCCGCGGCCCAGGAATCGGTGCATCCCATTCCAGCTTTTGGTCTTTGCCAGTCTCCATCAGAGCAGGCAGAGATTCACCCTCCACAAGCCCCTCCCACAACCTTCATAATTCCCTCTCTGCTAGGATTTTGACATTCCTTTCCTGCTCACCGAGCCTTGCAGTTCCACACAGTCTGTGGATTGATGGTGCCCAGTCAGCTCAGCCCAGGAAGGGAGAACCAGAATTGACTTTTTTTTTTTAAGTCCAGAAATTGCCCAGTACTGGGTTAGGACTTCACATCAAGTATCTCACTGAACTCTGTGAACAGCACTGCCAGGTCTTATCATGGCCAAACCTAGGCACGAGGTCATACAAAGTCAACCAGCTAGTCAAGCCTTCACCACATTTCCCAGCCACATTTCTTTCCAACCTTTCTCTGCTATTTCTGTCCTCTACTTCAGCCAGGCCCTTCCACCGACCATTCCCTGGCTTGCCTCAGGGGGCCTCCTCCTGCAACGCCTCCCCACTCCATGTTCTGAATTCCCACCCATTCACCTTCGGCTCCAGCCGTATTGCTTTTCCAAGGCTTGCCAGCCCCCAGTGCTCCTCCTCCTCTGACTCCCCATTTACTATAACGCTGCTCGTCAACAATAGATGAATCTTTTCAGGCCAAAGCATTGAGCCTACTTCACAGCTTCTGTACTTCTTTCTCCCCTGGGGCAGTCCGAAGGGCTGCTGACTCATTCTACCCAACCTGCCTACGCAGCTGAGCCCGGCCTCAGTCAGAGCTGTTACACCACCTTTCCTAGATACCGACTGCTTCCTTTGCAGCTGCAAGATGAAAAAAGCTCTTTCTTTTCCTTTACATGTCTAATGACATCATCCTTTTCAGGCAGGGACTTTGGGGAAAGTCATGGCAAATGAAGTGTGGCTGCTTGTTCAGGAAATGAGCAGGTTATGCCCTGTCTCCGCATGTCCAAAGGCTCCTGGAGGGGGAGGGCAGTAGCAGATCCTATTGACAGGAAGACAGGGTTCCGTGGCATTCAGCATCCACAGGAGAAGACAAGGCTTTGGGATGGGGGACAGCTCTGCTGAATGCACAAGCTGGAAAGATTAATTAAGGGAGGGGTGGGTGACGTCCACCTGTTTCCTGAAAAGATGGGCTCAGCTGGGGCAGGGCAAGGAAGGCTAGAATGAGTAGGCATCACTCAGTTTCTGCAGAAGACTAATTGTCACTTTGGGGACATTTTGACAAGTACAGGGAGTCAAAAGAGCAGGACAAATAAATCAGGAGTAGGGTAGGAGGGTAGGGAAGTGTCAACAGGGGAAAGGACTGAAGGCGAGTGGGAAAGAAGACACCACAGGCACTTGACACAGGTCAGCCTGGCCGCTCCCTGAGATGGATGCCCAATCCCGGCCCAGAATCAGGCCATGGAAATCGAGGGACAGGCTGAAGGTGGGAGTTTAGACAAGCAGACGGTATCAGGTGGGGCCACCGAGAGATAAAAGGAACATCCGGCCACGAGTCAGCAGCAACCAGAAGGCAGATCGAGGGACATTATAGGTTCCAACCACAGGACAAAGCGCCAGTGCAGCCTGTGTGGGCAGGGAAGAGAAGTGGAGGGGTGGCCTTAAAAAGCAAGCAGCCCTTGCAGCAGAGAGACTGCGGGACCAAGCTTTCTCTACCGAGAGACCCGGTTACAACACAGGAACTGAGAACCAGGGACGAGGCGGAAGCACATCCTGTTATATGAGAAAAACAAGGTCTTCAAAGACAGATGCACCCAGTTTTGTTTTGTTTTTTTACTGTGGAAAAATGCACATAACATAACATTTACCATGTTAACCAATTGAAAAAGTACAGACCCTGTAGTATTCAGTATATTCAAAGTGCTCTCAACCATCACTACTACCCGGTTTCAGCGCATTTCCACCCTTGCAAACAGAGACCCCACACCCATGGAGCAGTCATTCCCCATTTCCCTCTGAGCACCAGGCCCTGGCAACCGCGGATCTTCTTTCTGTTTCTGTGGATTTGGATATTTTGTGTAAAGGGAACCATGCAAATGTAACCTTTTGTGTCTGGCTTCTTTAATTTAGCATAGTGTTTTTGAGGTCCATCCATGTTGTAGTATGTAATGGTTCATTTTATGTGTCCGTTTGACTGGGCCATGCGGTGCCCAGATTTTCGGTTGAACATTGTTTCTGGGTGTGTCCGTGGGGATGTTTCTGGGTGAGATTAATGTTTGAATTGATAGACTGAATAAATCTCATTGCCCTCCCCAGTGTGGTGGGCTCATCTAATCTGTTGAAGGGCTAACTACAACAACAACAAAAAACAAGTAAGGGAGAATTTGTTCTTATCTCTCACTGCCTGATGGTTTTTGAGCAAGGACATCAGTCTACTCCTGCCGTGGGACTCTGACTTGGACGAGAACTTACACCGTTGACTCCTCTGGCTCTCAGGCCTTCGGACCTGGATTGAAACTGGACTGGCAGTTGGCTCTCCTGAGTCTCCAGCTTGCAGAGGAAGATCTTGGGAGTGTTCAGCCTCCATTATCATGTGAGCTAATTCCTTAATTTATGTATGTATATAATATTTAAATATTAATATATTATATATCCTAGTGGATCTGTTTCTCTGAAAAATTCCAATAGATAACATGTATCAGTAATTCGTCCCTTCTAATGGCTGAGTCACGTTCCATTGTGTGGATAGAACACGTTTTATTTATCTAGTCACCATTTGAGGGGCATTTGGTTTGTTTCCACCATGTACCAGGTTTTGAATCTTTGTAAGTCACTTAACCTCTATGGTGATCCATTTCATCACATATGAAAGTCTTATGGGGGTTAAATGACACAAAGCCTGTAAGAGCCTGAAGGAGGAGGAAAATCAGCAAGTTGGGGACCTTGACTGGAGCTGGGACCCAGATCAGCATGGGCACAACAGCAGAGCTAACTTGCAATGTATCTGGTCTCTTTAAATCCCCCCTGAAATCAAAACTTGCTCCAGAGTCAGGGCAGGGTGGAGGACAAGAGGTCTCAATTCTGAGGGAAGAAAATTGGACCCTACCTTGCCCTCCTGCTTCTCCGCAGCCCATACACTTGGGGAATTGAGGTTCTACGTTAGGGCCCCAAATCATGAGTATGCCTCTGTTTCATAGCATCTTTGGCCAATAAATATTATAAGGAAATATTTCACATTTAAACTGTTAGAAATACCACACATTTTATAAATGTTCGAAAGATAAGGCATACATTGCCATCATGCCCTTCTTGGAAATTCATACTCGTCAGGTTTATTTACAACTTTTGTTCACATTATTCCATAGCATGCACTCACATTACATAAAACTTGTGAAAAAATAACACCTATCATTCCCTAAATCACAGCAATTTCTGAAGTTTACACTTGCATTCATTTTTTTTTATGTTCTGTAACTGTAAATGTTGCTTTCATGGATGTCATAAAAAGCAACCTGAAAAGAGAGTTTAAATGCACTGAGTCTTCCTGCTAAAGGTACACACGGAATAGCTTACTCCACATGCAGGGGTAACCAGTTTAATGGCCGACCTAAGAGCACTGGCCTGGAGCTCGCAAGGCCCAGGGTTCATGCCCGCAGGAGGCCATGGACATGTCCCTTAACTGCCGTAAGCCTCAGTTTCCTCATTTGTGTAATCCATTCATTCAACAGCATTCTCTGAGGATCACAGTGGGTCAGGCACTGGGCCAGAGTCTGGGCTTACAGAGATGAATAAGACCTATACCCTTTATGCTCAGAAACCCACAGTCAAGGAGCAAAATAGCTAACACACGTAATGCCTTACAATGTGCCAGGCATTGTTCTTTCATTTCGCACGCATCAGCTCATCACATCTTTCCAACCACCCTGTGAGATGGATGGTATTATCAAAGATACTGATAATATCTTCACTTTGCAGATGAGAAAACTAAAGCCCAGTAACCTACATGGCCAGTCTGGCCTTAGAATCTGCCTTATGACTCACCACAAGATTGTGCCCCAATACGGATTTACATAACAGACCTCAAAGCAAATAACACAGGAGTACGGAGTAGAGCAGTTGATTCTATCTGAACCAAGTCAAGGAAGGCATCAGACATGACTATGTATCTTGGCCAGGGAAAATGAGTAGGATTTCACTCAGCAGGTGTGGGAGGGACAAGCAGAGAGGTAAAGACCAGCAAGAGAAATACTCGAGAGGTGGGGGAGTGTGTGGCACAGTCAGGGGATGCAAAGGAGCCCCGGATGGAAAGAGCTAAGCCACAGAGGTAAGAATAAAGAATAAGGGCACGGGTCCACTCTGAAAGGCCTTCTAGTCCTTAATCTTGTGACTGACCCAGACATTGTATCTACCATCCTTCATGTAAGAACATAAAGTGCTTGTCTGCGCATTCACAACCACGCCGGAGCTGTTAATGTAGAGGATATCTCTCCAGCCCATCACCCACATTTCCTTTCACCAGCTCATATAATGCATTGCATATTTCACTGCGCATGTTTTGAATATCTGGTATTTACTGAGCAAACTTGTTGAGCATTAACTCAGTGCACAGCATCCTCTTCATTCTTACTGCACCACTACAGTAGAGGGAGGGCCTCATGTCTTGCTTGCAGCCAGTGCTTTCTCCAGTCCATGCCCCCTCTTCTGTGTGGCATTAATCTAATCACTCTACCTTCCTAGGCTCTCTCTCAGTTTCACAGCCGGCCGTGGCTTCCAGCACGGTCTGTCCTCTTCAATGTGGTGTTTAGCAGCTTCTTCCATCATTTGTGCTCTAACATTCAAACTCATCTCCCGCCAATCCTCACTCCTTCTTCTCTCTCCACCTACCTCAAGTTCCAGCCCACACCAAACTACTCCCCATTAAAAGAGCACACACCTGATGCCTTTCAGATAGCCCCAGACCACTAGCCATTCCTTCTTCCCACAGTTCCCTGCTCTTAGCTATGTGACAGTGTTCATTTGATTACCTAGTTATATCTGGAACACTTGGGTATGTTTCCCCAAGGTGCAGCTGATCGGTTTTTCATAAGGTCACTCATCCAACAAATGCACACACATCTAGTGACCACATACGAAAACCAGGGCTGTTCATTTGAAAATGTGGACACAGGTAGGTGGTCACTGCTTACAAAAAAAAAGTATAGGAATACTTTTTAGCATCTATTACTTGATATTCTTAATTAAGTTACTACTCTTAAGATACCTTTATCAATTCATTCACCAAATCCTCACTGATCAACCCTTCTGTTCCTGGTGAACACCAGGCACCGGGGATAGACGCTAAGCAAGATTGGTCAGTGAACCGCTATGCAGAGCTCACGAACATTTAGGGGGGGAAACAGACAAGCACAAGAAAGGAAATAAGCATAAGCAAAACAGGTCCCAATAAGCCCTCACCAGCAAGAACTCACCATCAGGAAAAGATATCACAATTGGAGAGAGAAGCTTAGATGGGGTGGCCAAGGACAGACTCTCCAAAGATGTGACCTCTGGCACTGACACCTGATGGACGCACACGAGGCAGCCATGGGAAGAGCTGCAGCAAGAGCATCCTGGGCCGAGGGCGCAGCAAACGCAAAGATCCAGAGGCGGGAAGGGGCCCTGTGAGTGGGTGATGCAGAAAGGAGCAGAGCGGCTGCCGTGTGAATCGGAGAGCAGGAGACCCGGTGCTGTCACAGGGACTAAATGAGAGAAAGCATGTTGAGTGCTTAGTGGGTCTCAACACAGGAATGATTCGAGCAGGACAAGAGTGGAAGATGAGTTAGGGGGCCTTTATAATAATCTGGACAGGAACTTAAGAACAGAAAACATTTAAGCATCCATCTCTTATTTTGACCTTAATACAATTCATGCAAATTGAACGGTAGACACTTTTGAGCCTGCTACACACTTTTGTCAGAAGATGTTTGTATCATCTGAGGTCCATGTTTAATGGTGGAC
Source organism: Carollia perspicillata (assembly GCA_004027735.1). Taxonomy (NCBI): domain Eukaryota; kingdom Metazoa; phylum Chordata; class Mammalia; order Chiroptera; family Phyllostomidae; genus Carollia; species Carollia perspicillata. Next base: position 29,429 of record PVKM010013389.1, read on the forward strand.
AATTTTATGTCGTTCTGTCAAGAAAGCCATGGGGGTGTTTTCCAACACCGTTGACCAATTCTCTGTAGGATTCTCCAGGCACCAAGAGTTCAGTTCAATTCTGACACTGACCACCTCGAGTTGGTGTCAGGTCCCACGAGTTAAAGGGCTCAGTTCCAGAAGACTGTCTCATTTCAGAGGCCAGTCACGAGTCCCAAGGTGCCTGTACTTCTGACCAACCAGCTATAAATTGGGGGCTCCCACAACCCCCTCCTCAGGTTTGATAATTTACTAGAATGACTCACAGAACTCAAGAAGACATGGTGCGTACTTGTATTGGTTTATTATAAAGGACAGGAGTCAGGAACAGCCCCATGGAAGAGATACATAGAGCAAGGGAGTGGTGGGGTGGGGGAGGGGATGTGAAGCTTCTGTGCCCTCCCTGGGCACACCACCCTCCTGGCACTTCACTGTGTTCGCCACGCCAGAAGCTCTCCAAACCATGTTGTTTAGGATTTTTAATGGAGGTTTCATCATGTAAGCATGATTGATAATTAACTGAATTTCCAGCCCTTCTCCCCTCCCTGGAGGTTAATGGAGCGGGTGGAGGGGGACTTCAAGTTCCAGGCTTCTAATCAAGATTTGGCCTTTCTGGCAATATGCCCCCTCTTGAAGCTATCTGGGGCACACACAGAGTACCTCATTAGGACAAAAATACATTCCTGGCATTCCTATCACTCAGGAAATTCCAAAGGATGTAGGAGCTCTGTGTCAGGAACTGGGGACAAAGACCAAATATATATTTTGTATTATGCCACACCCACCATTGGACTAATTAAGTGCTTCATCTGAGAATAACATTCTCATTATTTGCATTTAAAAAAAATAAATTAAGAGTCTATACATAATTGTTAAG
>PVKM010013390.1:0-30351 GCA_004027735.1 Carollia perspicillata
TTTCTGAGGTTTGTGGACAAGGAAATGAAGGCCGAACCCAGTGAGATCCCTAGGGAGCTATTCTAGGAGTCACCACTCCCTCTCTGACTCTCATGGCTCCCCTCCCCCACCGCCCCCTTTCCCCAGCAGAACCTGAAGAAGGAGAGGGGGATCTGCAGTGCGTGTGTGTGACCACCACCTCCCGAGTCCATCCCAAGCACATCATCAGCCTGGAGGTGATCGGAGCTGGACCCCACTGCCCCACCTCCCAAATCATGTGAGTCCTTGCACTTGCTCCTTGCGCCCACTCTCTGCCTCCTCCACCTTTGCCTCTTGCCCCTCCGCCCAGAGCCCAATCCTGTGTTCAAACCCAGCAACTGAGGGTTTGTCCTCTTCTTTCCCTGGCAGAGCCACGCTGAAGAATGGGAACAAGATTTGCCTGGACCCTCATGCCCCCGTAAATAGGAGAATAATCAAGAAACTTACGGGAAGTAAATGACTAGCTGACTAAATCTGCACATTTACTGTATAATGTATTTTGCTCCTCCCTCTCATTTTCAATCTATCTGTGGAAAAATCTGATGTTTTATTATCCTTCAAATTCTAAATAAAGAAAATCAATCGCATTGTGGTACATTCAAAATATTTCATAATTGAGCTAAGCATCTTAATATTATATAAGAAAAAAATCTCCAGAATTTTAAGCAAAAATATTTAGGAAGGGAGGCTTGGTTTAATAAACACTGGTATTGCTTGGTGTTGAATGTTGGCTGAGAGATATTTGCATATTTACATGATTACATTACTTATGAGCTGCTTATTTACATATTAATGCTATAATTAGTTCTGCCAATAAATATTAATAGCACTTAAGCTTTACTGGGCTGCTTTGTAAAAAAACATTAAATAAATCAGACTCTGCTTTTATCTCCTTAAGATTTACACTCTACCCCTACCCAGCATTAGACAATTAATAAAAATAAAGCCAGAATCTCTACTACTTAATGGAAATATGTTGATATTTTCCAGAGAACGATAATACAATATTTTACTCTTTAGTGATCATTTGACAATGTTGACATTTCACAAAAATGAAATATTAAGAACAGTTCCCATATCCACATTACTGCCTGCATTTGGCAAACCTAGGGAATTGATTATATTCCATTTGTATACCATGAGTGTTGCTCTAAGCATGCAAATGCTTTGCATAGATTTTTTCCTCAGTATTCTCAGGTTCAGTGAAACCTTATTTTCATTTCTATGAATCCCTTAACACTGGAAATATTGAGATTATATGTTAAACAGCTGTGATAACCTTGAGAGATGCAAGGTTGTGTTTTTATTCATGCTTTAGAAGGCACTACTATACTTTGAAGAGAAAGGACTGTGTTGCAATATGGGTGTGTTAGTTTTCTATTGCTTCTGTTATCAATTACCACAAACTCAATGGCTTAAACAACAAAGACTTATTATCTTACAGTTATGGAAGTCACAAGTCCGAATTTGGTCATGAGAGCTAAACTCAAAATGTCCTCAGAGCTGCGGTCCTTCTGGAAGCTCAAGGGGAAAATCCATTTCCTTGTCTTTCTCAGCTTCTAGAGGTGACCTGCAGTCCTCAGCTTGTGGCCCTGTAGGGTAAATGGAGGCAGTCTGGCGTTCCTCACCCAGGTGTCTAGGTAACTAAGAGGAGCAGTGTTCCCATAGCTTTGGAGGGGCCTGATAACCAGTGTTCTCATAGCCTTGAGACTGGGTCTGATAAACTCTTCCCATAGCATAAAGTGGGCTCACATGCACAGAACTATGTTATGTTATGTTATGTTATGTTATGTTATGTTATGTTATGTTATGTTATGTTATGTTATGTTATGTAAGGTTTTGTCAGTGTTCTGGCTTTGTTCCCCTCTAGTGCTTACATAGGTGGGGGCTTCCCATTAGAGGGCATGCAGCTCGTGGCATGAGTGGTCTCCCACCAGTAAATAAAGGCATACCAAGCATCACCATGACTCCACAAATTTTCTTCTGTCTACTGGAGGCAAAAATGAATCTGCCTGGCCTCGATCAGTTGCAACATAGGCCCCTTCCTCTGTCTTTCCAACTTGTTGTCATTTCTGACTGTCTTATTTTTATACCCTGCCTGCCTCTTAGAAGAACTCTGGTGATTATGTTGGGCCTACTGGCATAGTCCAGGATAATGTTCCCATCCCATGAACCTTAACACACATGAGAAGTCTTTTTTTTCATACAAGGCAATATTTTCACAGGTTCCAGGGATTACAGCATGGAAAGCTCAGGGGGAGGGGTCATTATTCAGCAGAAAGGCAGAATCTAGTTGAGGCAGGAGAAAACTACAGACCTTCACCCATGAGCTAATGTCATTTCAACCTAATGTGGTAATGTTTGTGTAGAGGAAGGGACTGAACTGTTAAGGAAAAATGTAGAATGGTACAATTTAGTTTCCATGGGAGGTGGAGAGAGTGGGCAAGGGGCAGGAGAGGCTTTGACAAACAACTTACAGAAACATCATCTAGAAGCTTTGAAGTACCACAGTATCTATTGTTTAAATTTCCACATCCACTGTGCCTGGTAGGTAATATTATTCACACTGTAGCATTGAGATAATCTCAAAAGTTCGAGGACGTTCCCAAAGCCACAGTGTGTTGGAGGCTGCATAGATTAGTCTGACCACCAACTCCCTGCTCTTGCTTCCACACTGCGCTGCCTTTTTACATGGGCTAGCGGCACATCAGCTAACTATTCATGGAGGAACTGTTCCTTAAACCAGCTCTGGAAGGTGGGGTAGCAATTTGTCAGGGAGACAAAAAAGGAGAATAAAACTGCCCCAAGATGAAAAGTAAGTAGAAAGACACAAGATCAGCAAGTGCTTGTTCCTGTATTCATTGTTCCTCTGAGCTGGAGTGTCCATGGGGAGAGTGAGGGATGGTCTCCCAACCAGTTTTTGCCTATTTGATGTTTTCACTTTCAATTCACCTTATGCATAGTTATCTGAATTATCTTTCCAAAACACTGCTACTTCCCTGCATAAAACCTTCAAGGTCCAGTCTTGAGCATGGCTCTCAAGTCTGTGCCCCAGCCACTTCGCTTCTGTGCCTTAGTTTCCTCATCTGTAAAGTGGGAACACATGACTATCTTCTTCAGAGATTACTGCAAGGGCTAAATAGATGATGTGTGGGGAACTCTTGGTGTAGTTCCTCATACACAGTCTGTGCAAGAAATTAGCCTCTCTTAGTTATTATTATTGCTCTCAATTGCTCTCAATGCACTATTTCAGTCATTTTGGAGTATTGAATAAGTCATTTAACAGACTGATTCTTCATGATAAGGAGCAAAAAAGGCTGCAATGGCAATAAACTTTTCTCAAATCAAATGAACTTTGGGTGACAAAGCATTGAAGGGGAGTGTGGGTGATACAATATTTTTCACTTACGTTCCTTTTACTGCCTGCCTCAAACAACACACCTCGGTATGACTCAAAGGGCCAAAGGACCAAAACAAACCTTCCCATGTCAACTTAATGCTGGTGCTTTGTAAATAAATCCTCCCTTCAGAATTACCTTGGCTAAAGAACACTTTCAAACTGCCCCCTTTATCGGCAATGGGATCCAGAGAGGACATTCCTGCTGGGAAATGGCCAAGCCAGACGTAGTTTACTGTAGCTGCCTGCTGCCATAAACATTTATGGAGTGATAAAGATCCAATGTACTTCAACTTATTTATTTATATTTTCGGATGATGTGAAGCAGTTGGCAGAAATCATTCAGAAATTAGGCACTTCACTGCATAGTCAAGAACCCCATCAAACAGAACCACCGAAGGTTGTTATTTTGTTCTTGGAAGCTGTACCTTAATTTTTTTTTTTTTTTGCTTTTTGTTCCTTTCCCTCTTTCTTCAACGCATAGATCAGTGAGGGTTTAGTTGGTTTTAAAGATAGATATATATTTGTTCTCATTGTGAAAGACAACAAATGCATGCTCATGATAGATAAAAATACAGAGGAAATAAGAAGGAAACTTAAGAAAATGAATTTCTCTACTCAAAAACGTTCTTTGCCTTTTTGAAAATACTAGTCATTTAATATTGTTGGGGAGTGGGAGAGAACTCCTCCACTTTAATCTTCTTTAGTTCTTATGGCTGGACCAGTGATAAAATAAGAAAATGGACAGAAGACTTGATTAACAGACGGAAACCAGTTTGCTATGTGCACATGGGGGAAACACAACTTGATGCTGATATCATGCAATGAGGCCCAAAGAAATGATTGAACTAGGACCTTTTCACACTTTTCAGACAAAGAAACAATAAAGTGGTGAGAAATCAACAGGACAAAAAAAGTGCTCATTAGAAGGGAATTTAAGCTGGGTTGGGTATTTGTTCGTGAGGAATCTACACAAAGCTTGGGTGTTACAATATTTGTTTAAATATGCTTTTTTGGCTCTGGATTTTATAACTTTTGTGATAAGGTTACCTCTCAGTTCTTCAGGAGCAGGGAGAACACCTGTTATAGAGATATATTTCCTGTTTTTGAGGAAAGAGAGGGGAGCCAGAGACTTCTTCATGCTTTTGCTGTTCCTCAGGTGGCTTTAGCTCTAAGTCATCAACACGCCATTGTGGGGGATTTCGGGCCGGCTTCTCCTGGGCCCTGTGGTTTTCAGGCGAATTACTAATTTTCAGTAAAATACTATTGTAAACCTTCATTAAGGAAACACTTATTAATGACTTCATTGAATTGACATTAGTTAAGGAGTATTTCTTGTCCCAGTTTGGGGTAATAAAATTAGTTTTTTCCTGGCCAGAGAAAGGGTTTACTTACACACATATAGGTCCTATGTGTAGTCACTGTATGTTTACATATGTGTAGTCACTGTGTGTTTACGTATGTGTACATGCATGTGTGTATGTATTTATATACACATACCCCCCAAACAAGCTCACGACACAATACTTATACTTGCTTTGTACAGTGTGTTCTAATATTTTATTTTCTATATTATTAGCTTATCTTACTTTATCCACTTAAAAAATGGCTATAAGCCTATACACTGATTTCATAACCCACTACTGAATCGTAACTCTTAGGATGAAAACATTGCTCTAGTTCACTAAAGCGTCAAGTTTTAACACTCCATGTTGCAGTCCACACTCTAATTAGTGTTTCCCAGGATACTTAGGGAGTCCATAGGGGCAGAATGCTAAGGACCAGTGGGGACAGTTAAGTCCCTCTGCCTGTAGTCCACCTTCAGTCTCAGCCTCCAGACCTGATCTGGGGTTGGAGCTTTTGGGAACCCCATGAGGAGCAGCTTTTGAGGGGAAAATGTAGGAACAAGTAGAATGCTGTCTGGATTGTTGAGAATCTGCATCCGTTACCTGTCTGGGCTCTTATTTATACTCACTGCCCACTCAGCTCCAGCCTTGCACATCCCAGTTTGGGGTTTCATGCAAACCGATTTGAGGGTTGAATATATATTGCTTCCTAGGACTTGGAGAAAGCAAACACACTCAGTAAATTCAATGCATATTTTTATGATTATTTCTTCTTCCCCTATAGCTCTTTTCCTTATCCCTGCAGTTTCTGGCTTTAGCCCCTGGGTTATTGAATAAGATAACCTTGGGCCACATCTCAATGTTGACTCTGTGCGACCCTGAGTCTCCTCAGTTTCATCATCTGCCAAACAAAGGCAATACTATCCACCTCGAAGGGCTCTGGAAAGGAATAAATCTTTTATCATTGAACCCAGCATGTGTCTGACTCAGAACTAAAACCAAATAAATACAAGTTACTCTTCATCCCTTTCTTCAGAGTTTTACCCCCAGGACACACATTTACAAACAGTGGTGGCCACCCTCCTGGAGCTAGGAAGCAATTCATTAAGGCCACAGCCAACAAGCCAGACCGTCCCTCCACACAGAACCATAGCCCAAAGCTTGGGTGCTGATAACTAGTCAAGAAAGAAAAATGTTTACCATGACAGACACAAAGCTGTATTGTCCATTCACAGTAACAACTAAAAGAAAGTCAAATAGCAAAACCACAATGTTTATCAACTGGCAAATCTATAAGCTTTTAAAACATACAGGACCTCTGGTGATTAAGAGCCTGGCTTAACTGTCTATCTACAGAAGAAAACAAGAAAAAGAAATGAACTTTGATGTCACGTTGTCAAATATTTATTTCATCGATGAAGCAAGCACAACATGGGGATTTCGCTATTATTCGATCCTGTGGAGAGAGGCAGTAGAAGTTGAAGGCAGAGCAGTCGTCAAGCAGAGGTGGAATGATCAGCTCTTATTGACCAGCTGTGTTTGGAGATTCAGTCTTTTTTTATTTCAGTAACCTAGAGATACAAATAGACTCTATTGGGGAATAAATAATAAAGCAATCTATATGTATCTTCACAGAATATGATTAAACTGACCTGTAATGATTTGCTTGTTTTCCTCCTTTAGATATCAGGGAACAAAGATCATGCCTATTAACCTCTTTTTATCCCAATTTCCGGAAAAAGGATGGACAAAGGAAGGATTAACTGCATGGGAGGAGATGATAACGTGGTTAGCTTATGAAGCAGTTGGGTGCTGGATGCTGCACCTAGCCAACAGAAAGTTGGTTCAAGACTGCATTCCCAACTCTTGATCTTGTCAGGCTCAGAGACTGCACTGAAATATTCATAGACATTCTAACACACTCATGCTATTTGTCCCATTAGTGATTTGTATGATTTTTAGTTAGAGTCATATCTGTAATATTAAAGAATCTGTTAAGAGTTTCCCTCACCTCTCCAGTTCCCAGCCCCCACCCCCCAGCAATCACACACACATGCTATAATATGTGCTCGTTAAATGTTATTTGATTGTGGATATTAACATTCGATGTGTAACATACACATATGTAAAATGCACACAACCAAGCCATTCTTTCTCCATTTTCAACATATCTAATTGGATTTCTTATTTCTTAGATGTCCTCAACTACTTTAGAAATGGCAGTCAACGTAGCTCAGTTACACCCTTGCAGAACCACACCTTTGAAATAAGTATCACTTCAAATTCTCTGCCTCCAAGATTACCTGAGTATATAGACAGAGCCTAGAGAGGAAAAATAAAAACAAATATATTGCTGGCCAGAAAATTAAGGCATAATGAGCATTAGAAAATACTGCTAACATTATCCTCAATATCATGCTTTTATGATTATTTATAATTTTTCTAGTTGAAATTTGTTTCTTTATGCTTTGCATTCTATTTTCTTCCACAATTTACACACTCATCTCTCAACTTCCTAAATTTTTTTCGCATAATATCATAATGCCATAATACTGTTTTCGTCTCCAGTGAAAATTTCTTATGTGATTATTTCTAAGAAAAGTTTTTTCATTTCCTTATTCTTTTGCAATTTTGGCAATCCTGAATGTCTTCCTGTTATACTACATGGTCATGAGGTCATGTCTTTAGTGAGCACCACTTCTCAGAAAGTTCAGGAAACAATTTTAAGAAAATAGAGATAAAAAGCCATTTATAAAAATATTTTTAAAAACCAATAAAAATTTAAAGACACCTGCTCAGAGCTAACATATCAAATGGTTCTTAATGTTAATTGAGTAGTTTAAAATATTTGTAGGCTGATCATGTCATTATATCATCATGCTAGGAACAGAAAAATAAATAATCTAGCATTGCAGAAGAAAGTAGACAGGCTAAAGAAAGAATTTTATGTTAAATTTGGACTTTGTCCAACTTACACCTCCTACTACACCTATCAGTTTGCCTTACACACATAAGTAAATTTTTAAAAGGTATGGGATGAATACCCCTTAGTTCCTTTCTTTCTGCCCAGACCTTGTACCTAATTAGCTGGATCCTCCTATCTACCATGAGGCAGACAGTCCATAAAGGGAAAACGTGTTCCAATTCCATTTGTGGAAGTCAACCAGGACTTTCTTTGCTTTATTCCTGACTCTACCGCCATTTTGTTTTAGACCTGAGCATCTCAGGTGCTCTGGCTTTGAGTATATGTGTAGGTTACAGTTGTGTTCTTTGAGCTTGCTGACAGACCTTGGCCTCAGAACTTTTCAGGGACCTTGGTTCAGACTCATTTCTCTGACTGTCCCAGGTAGAATAGTCTTCTCCAGCTCTTACACACAATCCAAACTCTGGTTCATCTGGGTTCACCTACACTTTCTCAGAGGATTTATTCATGCTGAGTGGTCGAATCGAAACAAGAAAGTAAGGACATTTTAGGCCATTGCAATCCTTCAAGGACAGTTTCCTGGTGTCCTGATCTCAGGACACATTGGTTACAGGAAACAGTGATCTGAAATGATTTGTTGTGGCATTATTTCAACAAACGTATGTTGAATGCTTTGTGCGAGCCAGATATATCTAGGAGATGGGCAATGCAAATGAAGGGAGAAATGTTATCTCCCTTGCAGAGTACATCATTGATCATGGGAGCGCATAAACCAATCGTCCCCTGCAATGCGATCTGTATCCAAGGGACAAGGTAACAACTGGAATGGAGTTATGGGCTTTCTGGTGGACTTGGCATTTGAAATGGCTCCTGGGTAACAAGCAAAAGCTTCTGGTGACTGGGCCATGCCTATCCTCCTGCTCTGTCTCTCTATATTCCCTGCCTCAGTGTGGGACTCCGGGTTAAAAAAAAAACAAATGACTTACTTTTATTTCTGTATTATACCACACTGCTTCAAGCTTTCATGCCTTGGTTCACTTGGTCTTGTTTTTCTTTTTCTTTTTTTTTAAATTTAATTTATTTATCTTTAGAGGGGAAGGGAAGGAGAGAGGGAGAGAAATATCAATGTATGGTTGCCTCTTGTGTGTCCCCTGCTGGGAACTGGCCTGCAACCCAGGCATGTGCCCTGACTGGGAATCGAACCAAGGTTGTTTGGTTTGCAGGCCCGTGCTCAATCCATTGAGCTACACCAGCCAGGGCGGTCTTGTTTTGCTGTAATGGGACCCCCTACCCACTTACCTTAGGTAGCATCCTGTTCCTGGTACACACTCATGTCCTTGGCTTGTAGGGGTAGATTGACCCAAGAATTTAATGTCATGTTCTGGCATCTTCACTTTTATTCCCACAGAACTGAGTCATTAGATAATTTTAGGGAAATAGAGATGAAAGTTGCATGGGAATAAGTTCTTAAGGCAAGCCACGGGTAGAGCAAAGCTCCACTGCCCATTCCTGCCTTCTGACAGTCAGCAGGGTTAGTTCTCAGGGTGCAGCACTGTCTTAGCCTAAGTGCCCTCTAAAGAGCAGATCCTATGTCATCAGCCTGCCATTCAGGCATATTTATATTGGAAAATATATATATTGGACCCCAATGTATAGGACTGGAAAAGAGTGAAGTAGAAAAACAGGGTATGGTGACTGGGATTTAATCCTACTGGGGACCCTCTGAGAAATGCCTAAAACATGAAAGAAGAGGAAATATTTATTGATTGCCTCCTGCTACTTGCTGAGTCTCTTGTCCTGCAAGAAACTTTCTCTGGTAATGACCGAGAAACTTTGGGGCAGAAAGATACCTGGTAGAGCTGAGGTGAGGAGCTGTAACTTGACATTTGCACACAGTTGGTGGTTGTAGTAATGGTAGGGGTAAACAGTAGGTCCAGAAGACGGGATCATCCTGTATTGTACTAAAGATCAATTCTGAAAGATTCAAAATGATTACAGGGGAAAGGAAATATAATTTCCAAAGCTTCCATTTTAAAGATTCTTTCATGTCTTAAAGAGTCATTTATTGCATAGGTTCAAAGATTGTGCATAAAATCCTAGTGATCAACTCTTGCAAAAGTCATTGTCTTGGAAAAACACTTGCTCAAACAACAGAATAAACACTGGACTATCCATCCCTGTGCTTATAAATATTTGCAAATTTTGATTGACGAAGATCTAGTGGATTCAAATGCCACGTTAGGAAGAAAATAACCATGACCAAAAAGAAAATTTTTCTTTTTCTTCTATTTCTGAAAACAAGTGACTTTGATTAAGCCATTTCCAGGAACCAACTCTACACAATCTACAAATGTTAAATGCTTCTGGACAGGCTTAATTTGCTTCATATTTTTGGCTGCTTCTGTACATAAAATGAATTCCTAATTTCCCTATGTACTCCTCATTTGCGTCAGTTATGGGTTGGGTCTGTAGACCATTACAGAAGACACTCTCTGTTTCTTCAGTTCCAAGAAGTACATGACCGATTAAGACATCATGATTAATGCTGAAGACAAGCTATTTAAACCTATGAAACATGATGAAGTGTCCAAACTGGGGAAATAGACATTTTGGATTGTCATATTTGAGCAAATATGAACTCAATAAAAATTTAATTTCCTTTCTAGGAAGCTACCAGATAAAGCAAACATGTCCACTGATTTTCTTTTGGTGCTATTCTAAATTGACTGAGAAAAAGAAACTTTAAAAAAAAACAAACTTTTTATGTTGATATAATTTAAAATTCACAAAAGGTGCAACATGGTACAGTTTCAGTGCCCCTTTCATTGAGTTGCCAGTTTGAACATGTTACATCGCCATGGTAGATTTGTCAAAGCTAAGAAACCAACAATGGCACATTAGTATTCACAAAATGCCAGGCTTTATGTGGGTCTCACCAGTTTTCCCATTTACTGTCTTCTTTCTGTTCCAGGATGTGGTTATTTGTCATGTCTTCCTACTTTCTCCTGGACTGTGGCAGTTCCTTAGTCTTTCCCTGTTTTTCATGCCCTGACAGTCTTGAAGAGTGCTTAGTAATCAGCTGTTCAATATTGCTCAACTTAGTTTTGAAGAGTGTTCTCATGGTTAGATTTGGCTTATAAACTTTTGGAAAAAATACCAAAGAGGTGATATACCCTTATCATCATCGTATCATACCAGAGGGTACATACCATCCACCTGACATCACACTGATGATATTAACCTTAATCACTTACTGAAGGGGATAAATCTTTGCCAGATTTCTCCATGGGTATTTCTATAGCAGAATAACTATTACCATGATCAGAACTGGACACTATAAGAAAATCTAACAAACAAAACAATGGAAATGCATGCCCATTTTGCTGTGTTTGTATTTAGAATAAGCAAACATGAATCATACAACCCAGGGAGTAACAAACAGATTTTAAAAAATTATTCTTCTTTGAAAGTTCTTATTTGTATATCACAGAGTGTTTTCACCGCAGCGTAATGGTTACCAGTCGTTCTCTCTGGTTTTGCAAACCAGGCTCAGTATCCTGTGACCTTAGTGAAGTTACTTAACCTTGCTGCTGCTGTGCCTCAGTTCTTTATTTGTAACCTTAGAAGTCCATAATATTTACTTTATAGGGAGCTTTGGAAGATTGAATGAGTCAATATTTGTAAAACTGTTAGAAAAGCCCCTGGAACTTAGCACAAAATAAATGTGCTGCAGCTCGGGGTAAGTGCAGAGGTTAGATAACTTGCCCATGCTCTGTGGCAATTAATAAAGAAAGTGACCTATTTCATATTTACGTAGTCGTGTAGGCTCCTATAACTTGTCAGTTATTATGTTCATTGAGGAAGAAAGAAAACTTTCTGGGACCTGTTAAAGTTTGTTCCATAATTAGAAGTTAAGAGAGATTAGAGAAAAAATCTCTCTTTATGCCTCTCTGACTTTTATAAACTTTATAAAATGAGTCTGTATTAAATTTACAATTAGAAAAAAAAAAAAACAATACATCTTTCAAGTTTTAAAGAATAGCTTTTGTACTTCTGGGCCAGTTTCCCATCAAGTCCCAGAAACTGATGGATATCAAGAGGAACAACCACACAAACTCTCAATTACTCATGACCCAGTCACATACATTATAAGCTTCAGATTATCTCTTGTTTCCTGCTGCTTAACGCAAATTTTAATGTCCCTTTAATTTCCCTCGTTTTTCTCTCAGGAACATCCTGATAAACACTAGAGTATTTTTAAAGACAGTTATTCATTTTGTAAATGATTTCCAATAAATAAGACAAAGAGTCTTTAATTCAAACTCCCCTTTTGCATACAGTGATTGAAAGTAGGACTACAGTAGAAACCAATGACAGAAGTCAACAGTAAGGAAAAAAACCAAGCAGGTAAGTGTATCTCCTGGTAGAGTCATTCATGCCTTGCTCTTAGAAAGCCTGATACAGAGAAATTTAAATGTGAAAAGAACAATTGAGGAGTGAACCTTTCATTAAATTGTTTTTTCTTTATAGGATTCACACGGGTTGAGTTTCTGTTTAGCCAATGTTGGAAAGAGCTATTTCCATTTTATTTATTTAACAAAGATTTATAAGGTATTTAACCCATACTGGCTCTTACAAATGACTCATTTCTCATAACTACATTGGGATAGGCAAAGAAATCTTTAACTTGCAGGTGAGAGGTGGGAACTAAATGCAGGCGGCTTCACTGCACCCCCAGGTGGCTGGCTGTGGGGTACAGGCTCTGATCCACGGAGCTGGGCTGCCTGGAGCCCTGTCCCCGGACATCCATCCTCGGCCAGAAGCCATCCCTTGCTTCTCTCCCACCTCCCACAGCATTCCATGTCCCCTAGAGATCTGAACCCAATTCAGATCATTACACTTAAACCCTCTATATCTCACGTTGAATCAATCAATGTTTTACTATTTCAAAAATACTAAAGGCATCAGGTTAAAAGATTGAAATTCTTGGTCAGAAAAGAGAGACCTGTCAATGTCTCTAGGGAAAGGGGCGACCAACGCTGGAGGTCCCGCAGTAAATGAAAGGGGGCGTTTCATATTCCATCGCCCCACAACCAGGGCAGGGGTGCAGCCGGTCCCTCCTCACCAGTGCTCAGAGCCTATTTTGTCTGAAGATAGTCCAGAAAAGGCGAACCCATGGGTCTGCCCTACTAGCCCCTCTGCAGCTTCAGAGTGACCGCCTGCCGTGTATGTCACAGTTCAAACCCGAAGCCCTCCCATGGGAAAGAAATCTCCCAGGAATTTTGGAAGTTCAACGTGCCAGAAAGAATAAGGCATTTCAGCAGTATACGAAGAGGTCACATTGACAGCCCTCAATTTGCACTGAAATTAACATCGGATTCAACTTTTGACACTGATCCCTCTTATCACCAAATGGAAAACAAAACCAAGATAATCGAAGTGTGATTTGAGAATATAAAACCAGGGAACAAGAGATAACTACGGTATTTTTACAAAGAGCATTCAGTTTATATATACGGAATACATATAAATATTATATATAAACAGATGATAGATAGAAAGAGAAATAAAATGTATCCCCTCACCTCTCCTTGATTCCCCAGATCTATTAATTTAAAAAGACAACTCTTTCCCGCTAAAGAGGTGCCACCTTTCTTGCTCGGTTTCAGGGACCCGCCCCATAGGCCCCTCCCGCCCCGCGCACTGGGGTCACCTGACGCCCACCGTCACCCCTCGCCCGCAGCAGCTCCTGCGTGGCGGAGACTCCCACCACCCACTTTGGGGATTTGGGCGGAAAGAGAACCTCCCCGTCTGCCGAGCCCCGCGGGAGGCCCCCCGGGGCGGCACCCTCGGGTCCCCCACACCAACTACCCTCAGGGGCAGGGCCACGCCTTCCTTTCCGACTGGGGAACAGACCTGCAGGTCCGGGAATTTCCCGGGCCCGGGGGCTGCGGACTTCCCTCCCCCAATGTGGATAAAAAGGGTTCGTCCGTCTCCGGGAGCCACAGATCTCGCCCCGCCAGCTCTCCCGCCAGTTCTCCCGCTCCAGGCACCACCGCCCAGACCCACAGAGCTGAGCACCATGGCCCGCACCGCGACCGCCGCCGTTCCCCGCGTCCCCGGACTCCTCCGGGCAGCGCTGCTGCTCCTGCTCCTGGTCACCTCCTGCCGGCACGCTGCAGGTGAGACTCGGAGCCCCGGGATCCCAGGGGAGGGACAGGGGACGACCGGTGGGCGCCCTTGGGGGACATGTCTCTTAACCGAGTCTGTTGTCCCCACAGGGAAGGCCGTGGCCAATGAACTTCGCTGCCAGTGCTTGCAGACTTTGCCGAAAATTAACCCCAAGCTCATCCAGAGTGTGAACGTGACACCCCCAGGAGCCTCCTGCGACCAAACCGAAGTCGTGTAAGTGTGGCCTCCACGGTTCAGATGCTTCCACCCTGACCCTCATCCTGCCCACTTGTCTCACATGGATTCTCCCTTCTCTCTGCAGAGCCACGCTCAAGAATGGACAGGAAGTTTGTCTCAACCCCGAAGCCCCCCCGGTTAAGAAAATGATCGAAAAGATGCTAAACAAGTGAGTTATGTGAATAGAGTCATTGACGACAGATACTGACATCTGCCTTATTATATATAACAGGGCAGAAAATTATAACAGGGAAACCCAGAGTTTAGCTGAAGGAGTAAAAAGTCATTGTTTTACAATTAAACTTGCCGTTAGAGTCATTAATCTGCTCTGGTCCAGAAGGATATTTCCAGGGCTCTCCATCCCCATTCAGATGAATGGGTTCATTAAAATTCTCTTTGGTGTTGGACAGTTATGCTAAAAAGCTTTCCGCCTGTTACAAAAACAGGCATACTCCCCACCACCCCGCCCCATCCTTTCTGGACCTCACATCTGAAAAACAGAGCCCTTGTTTCTCTGCAACACAGGCCCTAAAGCTTGGTTAGTGGTGAAGAGCAGGGACCTTGTAGTGACACTGTGCTGAGTACAAATCTGGGTTTGACCACTTGTTAGCTGTACAACTCAAGGACAATTCTTTAGCTCATCTGGACTCAGTAAAGGGGGGAAAACAATAGCAACCACCTGGGGTTGCTCTGAAGCTTAAGTAAGGCCTAACGTGACAGATGATCCGATGTTACACCCCTTGGTACTTAGGCTGTTAGCAGCCAATAATTCAATAAGGACCACAGACAGCACCCCCGCCCCGCTTCCCCACACCCCAGCATTCCTAAATCAGAGCATTCAAGAGCCAAGAGGTCTCAGCCACATAGTCTAGAAGCAGCCACTTCAAGCCAGGTTGGGGAAGCTAGATTCAGAAAATGTTGGAATCCAGAGGGCGGGACAGGAGGAGAGAGCTGTGCAGGTGGCTTTTCTGAGCACCTTCTAAAGACAACCTTTTTCTCATTGTAGAGATAGCTCCAACTAACCAGAGGAAGCAGGAAGCTGATCGGTGGCATACCTGACGCAGACCCTGCCTTATGAAAATCAAAGAGGAAAAAGAGAAATCATCAGCTCCCAGAGCCACCTGGATGGAGCTTTGGGTGCTTGAGCACCTCTTACGAGAGTTCTTCTACTTATTTATTTATTTATTGGTTGGTTTTCAAATATTCTATGTTAATATTTTACATGTAAAATCTTTAAGGATTTGATTGACTTTATTTGTGCACTGTACTATTATTTTTACTGTTTATTTTATGTCAAACCCAAGTTAGTTCAGTTCCACTTCTTATTTAATTTGAAGGTAAAATGTTTGCAAATATTCTCTAGTCATTCAGTTAATATTTCCAAGGAGCCCACAGTAATGCCAGCTGCTATGGCAGAGGGTGGGGGATCCAAGGAATAGTGAGGTCATTGTCAGGGCAGAGTACATATGTATACCTATTGTTGTAACTCTTTAAAAGAATTTCAGTGGTTATTTTTCGGGACAATTTCACAGTATGTGCTCAGCATTCCTAATGTTGAAGCTTTAAGAACTACGATGTTCTAAACATCCCTTGGACATTTCATGTCTTTCTTGTAAGGCATAATGCCTTGTTTAATGTTAATTATGCAATGTTTGTGTCTTAAGACAAAGAAATTGATTTATTGATGCTTTGGCAAAAAAAATAAAGTATTTCAAAATAAACAGTGTTTCTTTTTTTCTGAGAAAAAAGCAATTATCTTTACTGGATAATTTGATGATTTACATCAACGTTTCTCAACATTTTTTCTCCTGGACATTCAATTGGTTCCACATATAGATCAAACTATAAATTATGCCTAACTTCATCTGGTGATAGCTGTCAATCCCCTTGGTTCTCCTCTACCCAAGAATGTGGTTTTCCAACTGTGAGCTGCCCCCTCCTCATTCAATGCAAGAGTCACTGAAGTACAGGGGTGGACAAAAGTAGGCTTACAATTGTTTGTATAGAAAAAGACATTAATGAATAACAATATAAGAATAAACCCTATGTTTCGTGCCTTCTCAACTGTAAATGTACTACTTTTGCTCACCTGTATATATTACTCTATTTTTATAAGGAACTCCATGCTAACTTGCTATTCAAATTTACCTCCTTAAAAACATTTACACTTTCATAGTTATCGTAACAAGGACTCCCATTTCATTGTTTTTGCTGAATGGTTTTTTAAACAATTATTGACAGCTTAATGAAGCTGGCGGTGAAATGGTGGTAAAGCAGGGCAGGGGAGAGTAATGGGGGAAATGGGGACAACTGTGATTGAACAACAATAGAAGAGAAAAAGAGTAAAAAACAGAAATGGTGGTAAAGTGGATTTCTCCTTCAAAACTGAAATAATTTGCATCATCAATAGAAGCAGAAAAAGTGAATGTCTGAGTATTTCACCGAGGAAAAGACCTGATTGATAGTTGGGTTCAATTTTTTAATCTTCATTTATAAGGAACTATCAGTGAGTTTAATGTTTATCCCAATCCTTTAGGCCAATTTATCAGACAGAATGATTTTAAGCTATGAGTGCATTAGTTCCACTTTTCCTAGGGCAATTAGGAGGGCCCCTGATAGATTGTGGAGCTTGAGGAAGCCCTCTGGAATTTGGCATTCCACCCTGTCCCATGTCCATAGCAGCACTGCAGGTTTCCAAGGCGAACACCATGGCTATGTCAAAGAAGGAAAGACTCCTGTAATCTATAAGAAACCACACTCCAGACCTTAAAAGCAGGGATGTTTGTGGATGTGTGGGGTGTGTGCTTGTCTCTGATTCAGGACTCATGCGAGAAATCCTGCGCCCTAGGTAAAAGCCTTTAGCAGAGGCAAAAAGGCAGGACCAGCAGCCAGAACACTTGAGATCACGTTCTCACTTGTCCCCACGTAGGTGGGTAAATGAGGGGTCTAAGTAGCAAGAAACAACCTCTGTGAGGTTTTTTGTTTTTTTAAAAAATTTTATTTACTAATTTTAGACAGAGGGGAAGGTGGGGAGAAAGAGCAGAGAAACATCAATGTGTGGTTGTGCTTGAGTGCCCCCTACTGGGAACCCGGCCCGCAACCCAAGGAACGTGTCCTGACTGGGAATCGAACTGGCGACCCCTTTGGTTTGCAGGCCAGCACTCAATCCACAGAGCCACACCAGCTAGGGTGGGTTTGTTTTTTTTTTTGCACTTAAAAGAGTTAAAAATAATAATCTCTTCATAACTCCAATGTTATTAATTTTAAAGGAAATGAGAAGAAAATTTGTGAACTGTACAGAAGTAAATAAGTGCAAACCATTCTAGAAGCTCCATAAATGTCATTCATTCCCTAATCAAGAGTCAAAGGACACTAGAAAATATTTACAAGTAGTACTACAAGGGCTCTATAAAGCCCTCACATACCTAAGACCGCTTCTTGCACTCAAACATTGTCCTGATCCTTCTGGACTGTCCACTTAGCTCTTGTTGATATGGAACATGGAGCATAAAAAAGAGAAAGGAGATGTTTCTGTTTATATGGTGGTTAAAGACAGGTTTCAAAGAATAAAATAAACTTTGGAGTAAATTTCTGCTCTCTTATTTGTTGACTGTGCAATCTTGGGCAAGTTTCTTGACCTCACCTAACCTCATTTCCCACTCTGTAAGATGAATATAATAACAGATTACACTTTCTGAAGTTGCTGCTGGGATGGTTTCAGAAATGTGCCATTGGTCCTCAGGCCAACCCCATGGACATCATCTCAGTGTCTGTCCTGCATTGAGTGGGTATCTAGCACAGTTTTCACACCAAGTTGCCCTGAGTCTTTACATGTACAATGCAGTCTGTCATCAAGAGTTTTATGTCAGGAAATGGGACACAAGGGTGTGTGAAGTGTGGTCATGGGGTGAAGGAAGTAAGAAAAGAACCCTGTGTGACACATCACAACATTGTAGGTCATCAGCAGGAAAGAGCAAAGGAAACAATGACAGGTTTCCTGAGCGGTGTTACCCAAGGAGTTAGAGTCAGAGAGAAGGAAACATGGCTGACCCTATTCTGTCCTTGTGAGTGCTCTGGGTGACATCTACTGAGATGTCTTCTCAGGACTTCCAGGAGTAACTACAGAGACAGTGGGGGATGGCAGAGGTGGCAGACCTGCAACAGCATAATGGGGACAATCCAGAGTAATAGCTGATACTGTTTCTCATTTTTTTTTCTCTTTACCCACTCAAAAAGTAACAGAAAGGGCTAGTCCTGTCTTCACCATGGATGCCCCACCCCATATCCCTCTTGCATAACAGTTAGTTCCACAGTTGCAATGAGCGACGTCCATTCCTGCTGACAGCTTCTCAGCTTCGTCTCCTGCATCCCTCTGACTCTTCCCTTGAGGGCTCTCTTCTTTGGAGTAGGGAGGGGGGAAATAGCAGAGAGAGTTTTCTCAGCCCCCAGGCAGGATGGCCTGTGACTTTATGCCCTCGGTGGCAACCATCACTGAGGGGCAAGAGCCGGTAGATGAATATTCTATTTTCCAGTCCCCATTGGTTGGACAGCTTTAGAAGTTACACTATATATCTATTTCTACATCAATATCTAAATCTAAATCTATATTTATCTATATTTATATCTACATCTACATCTATGCCTATGTCATCTACATATATCTATATCTATCTATATCTACACTTTCCAATTTGTTATTTTTACATTCTCTTTTAAACCCTTGAACATATTTATAATAGTTATTTTAAAATTTTTGTCTATTAATTTGATCATTCTGTCATTTCTGAGTCTATTTCTCCTTATAGATATTTTTCTCTGGTTATGGGTCACACTTTTCTATTTCTTAGCATGTGTAGTAATTTTTGATTGGCTGTAAGAAATCTTGAAACTTGTGTTGATGAATGTCAAGATTTTGTTTTCTTACTTTAGAGTCCTGATTCCTGTTCCAGCAGACAAGTAAGTTACTGGAGCAGCAACTTGATATTTCTGAGGCTGTTTTTCAGCTTTCTTAGGGTGGTTGAGAGAGATTTCTTTGCCCTGGTGCTGCATTGCTAAGTCATGTCCCTTCTGTGTCTTTCCTGAAGGTCCTGAGTGTTCACAAGTTCTCTCCACTCTAAAAAGTCAGACTGCAGTTATCTCCCTGACCCGTGTGAGGTCTGAGAATTGCTCAGTTTCACCCTGCGCATGTGTGACTTTGTATTAATCAGAGACCCAATGGAACCTCGATGCAGATTTTGGACCTGTATTTTTTTCTGAATGGATGTCTCCTTTCTGTAACTCAACTCCATAACTTCTAGTCACCTCAGTTTCTCTGTCTCCTCAATTCCTCAAGACCACTGTGCTCTCCCTGGGGTCTTCCTCCTGGCTCAGTGCTCCAGAATGCTTTGGCAAAAAGCTGGCATAATCACCGACCTTAACTTGTTTAGTTTCCTTTCTTAGGGACTCTAGTCTTTCAATGACTGTTGCCTAATTCTAAAAACAATCATTTCATATATTTTGTTGAGTTTTCTAGTTGTTTATGGAAAGTTAAGACTGTTTGCTTTTACTCCATCATGGCTGGAAATGGAAGTCTTGGTGGAACAATTCTGAGGAACATTATGCAAAGTTTCTCGGAGGTGCCATGGCAAAATTAAGTTCTAGTTATCTACAGTGGTATCTCATTTATGAAATAGACTTTATTAGCCTCTTTTTCCTCTCTTACCCCACATTCCCCTACTTTCTCCCTTGTTCTTCCTGTAATCATCTTCAAGACAAACTACTGCATGCAAGCATTTGTGTCAGAATCTGCTTTTGGAGGAATCCAGATTACATCCCTTGGAGTCCCTCAAAATTAAGTATCGGGGCTAAGACTTTTGTACTATTTTATTAAGAAGTATAATAGCAGAGAATCTGGAGGGAGAACAATGTGAAATGGGGCAGACAAAAGTGAAAACAGGAAAGTGCACAACCATACCTACACTGACCATCATGAACTACAACTGATTTCTTCACTTCCCAAGCAGCTATTGTGCTTGTTTCCTTATTCTGAAGAAACTGTAAAATAAGTTCAAATCAAGAAATAGGAATGGCTAGATTTACATTACAGAGTCATAGATCACCAGGGCATCAGCCTCTGATTTCTCTTTCTTGGCTGAAGTTGAAGCCAAACCCTAAAAGCCCTATCTGTAAGGCCCTAAAGTGGATGTGGTTGGGGGAAGAGTGGACCAAACCTACACCCAGGACCTAATTTTTACCTGTGAAGAGGATGGTACTCCTATTGACATTTTGTTCTCCAAATTAAAGGTGATTTTTTAAGTGAGAGGTAATTGCAATTGTACCTTTTGCTTTCAACAGTTCCCTAAGGAAGAGATCACATAATTTGGAGAGGAAGAAACAAGTCAAATGTTCAAATCAGGAAGTGATCTTATAGCAGCCAGGCAGGAGTTCGTTCAATTCAAACTCTAAGAGATCATACAAAAAAATAGTTCTTTCATTTTATAAATGGGACTGTAGAGGCTCAGAAACCACTAAGTAATTGCCAAATGTTACAAAACCATTTTATTTAAAAATGGACTAGAATTTAGCTTTCTGATATTTAGTCCAGGTTGTTTTTATTAACTAGATCATTCCAATAATTGTCAAAGAGGATTATTATCTTGAAATCTTGACTCTAGGATTGGCTTTCTAAAATCTGGAGAACAAATCTCAGAGTGCTAATTAATAACCAACAGTTGATTCATACCACACGCTACTGTTGGGTAGTCTAAAAGAAATAGCATGGATATTGCGGCCAAACAATTTAAAGTAAAAAGTGGGTTCAGCCACTTCGTGTGGTCTGCTAAATTACTTTCTCGGTTATCTATTGTCTTCTCAAAATGAAGTGACTTAAAACAATAACCATTTTATTCTCGCTTATGACCCCACAAGTCATCAGTTTAGGGATTTGATACAAAAGTTGGGCTGGGATCAGCTGGGTGGTACTTCTGACAGTCTCTTCTGCAGTCACCCATGTGGCTACAGTCATCTGGTGACTTAAGCAGGACTGCTTCACTCACATGGTGGTTGGTGCTAGATGTTGGCTGGGCGTCACGTATCTATCAGAAGAGTTCTGCTACCTTCTTACAGTGACAGCAGCATTTCAAGAGGGCAGGAGTGGCTGCTCCTAAGTTATTTGCATTTCTGACCTGGAGTGTCC
Organism: Carollia perspicillata; assembly: GCA_004027735.1. Taxonomy (NCBI): domain Eukaryota; kingdom Metazoa; phylum Chordata; class Mammalia; order Chiroptera; family Phyllostomidae; genus Carollia; species Carollia perspicillata. The sequence goes on from PVKM010013390.1 coordinate 21,267, forward strand.
ACATCACTTTTACCACATCCTGTTGGCCAAAGCAAGTCATTAAGTCAGCACAGAGTCCAGGCATGTGGGAAATAGATTCCACAGCTTTAGGTAAGTAGCTGCTAAGAATTTGTGGCTATTTTTAACCTTTTACAATTATTTAACATTTCTGAGACATTCAGTTTCCTCAACTATAAGAAACATGCATTACAAAGTTTCTAGATAATATACAGAAAGTTCATAGAGGTTTATTGATAAAAAGCAAAGCTCAATAAATGATCATACTATTATCACATCATAGTGTATCTCTATTAGTGTACATAAGTATTTTAAAGAATGAAACACAAGATTACAATTAAAAATAAGATTTTTTAAGTGACTTGCTCCAGGCTTGTGAAAAATTCACCTAATAAAATACATTGTCTATAAAACCTTAGAAGTTGACAGTCTGAGCATTTTAAATAATCTAGACCTAATTGTAAATTAATTCTGCTCCAGTTCTAGCATAGATTTTAGTAGGTCTAGAATTAGACCTACCCAGATCTTTTATCACCACCTGTTTAACAAACTTAACACCTACTATGATGTCATAAGTCTGTCTTTAAAGTTTTAAAAAATGAAATTAGTTTGGGTCTTTCAACATTGCTTATCATATCTTTGTATACTTCTGTATTACCATCATAACATTTACATGTCTTAACAAAATTTATGACCTCAGAGAAATTAAGGTTATGCCTGAACAGTGTTTCTAACTTACTTGCAGCTTTTGGGTTTGTAAAAAGGCCAAGATCTGATCAGTCAATTGAATGTTGGCAAGTTATATTAAAATTGACCTCATTTTGAGATTGCAGTAACTTTTTTCCCTTCCTCGACATGCCAAGACTGTTGCCTTAGTCTGTAACTGCTGCTGTAACAAAACACCCTGGACTGGGTGGCTTCTATAAACAACAGAAATTTATTTCTCTTAGTTCTGGAGGCTGGAAGTTCAAGTTCAGGGTGCCAGCATCACAGACTAGTCCTCATGCCATCACAGGATAGAAAGGTGTAGCAACTCTGTGACAAGGGCGCTGCTCCCATTCCTGTGGGCTCCACCCTCACCAGCCCATAACTGCCTCCCAAAGGAGGCTCTGCCTCCTAACACTGTGGCTTTTGGGGTTAGGATTCCAATATGTGGATTTGGGGGGAGACAAACATTGAGACCATAGCAACTCTTAGCAGAGCTGTGCCTCTTTGCACATTTGTCTGTCTGGAATGTTTATCAGCCTTCTGTTATTGAAACAGGGTACAGCCAAGAGGGGGGCCCCAAAAGGGATTTGGAATGGGGTCCAAAATTCAAGGTGTCTAGGAAATATTAGAAAGACATATAGGATGTCCTCACCCCTTCCCCCACAGGTGTGAGTTGGGGGAAGGGACACATGGAGCAGGAACATGCAGAGCTGTTTTGTACAACAGCTTTGCAGCTAACCTCTGGCATGGTCATTTAACATATCTATAACCTTTAGCTGGTTGAATAGACATGTTAAATAGCTGTGGCCCTGCTTTGAGCCAGGGAGATGGAAGCGACTTCCACCCCAGACATAACTGGGGGCAGGTCCCCCAAGTGACAGTGCCTGCATGAGAGCTTGGAGAAGATTGGCTCCACAACATGGGGCTACACCTGCCCAGACTCATAATGGCAGCCCAGTAAAGCTGGAAGGATACAGGAGTGTTGACAAGTGTAGCTGATTGTAGGAGGAGTGGGGCTGCAGAGGAGGATTGGCGTGGAGATTTAACCCAGTTGCAGCAGCCATTGAAGGAGAGATCCATGCGCTTCTGGCAGAGTGGGGACCCACACAGCCATGAGAAGAGAGATCCACGCAGTTTCACCAGAGTGCAGACCCCTGCAGCTTTGCAGGAAGAGCCATGAACTTTTGGCCAAAGTGGGGACCCCTGCAGCTGGGGTAGAGAGAATCACCATGCAGCTTTAGCAGAGAACCGCCACTTGGCTTTGGCAGAGTGGTGACCCTCACCCCTCCCCGCAGCTTTGCCAGAGAAGAACCATGTGGTTTTGGCCAGAGTGGGGACACCTACAGCTTTGATAGAAGAGGATCACGCGGCTTCGGGATGCTCCCTTTGGCCATGTGGCCTGGGAAGCAGGAGAGACTTTGCCTGGAAGAAGGGTGAAAGAACTCTTGCCACTAGGCCATGAGAAGGTGCCACGTGGCTTTGGATTAATTAGAGATCCTGCCTGGATGGCGACAGAGCTGACAGTGCCAGCAGCCTGAATCATGAACGCTTACTTCTTTTCCTGAGTTATAGTACCCCAGATTAGGGCAGGGGGAGAAGGAAGCACTGTGGGCTTCTGTGGGTATCCAAAAAGGACTTTGATATTTTAATGAAGACATTAGGTCACTACTTTAAGTCTGTATAGCTTTAAATAAACATTTCCTTTCCTTTTCACAAATCTCTGGCATTGAGAGACGTCTTTCTTAAGGCAGCAGATATAACAAACCTGGGGTGGGTACTTACTGCAATAGTATGTTGTACCCTTTGGTCCCTCTGCCCTGTGTGTGTGGGTTTAGGAACAGTTTTTGGCGTCCCCTGTGTGGGCCAATATTTCCCCTCCCCATCTGTTCTGTAACATTATGATAGGCATCCTTTCATCTTTAATCACTCTAATGTTACCTCCCCTGTGGAGTCTTCCCTCCCTGCCTCCTCTGGCCAAGTCTTCCCTCTTCTGCCTCAGGGTGCCTCAGGTACCTACCTATTATAACACAGATCATCTTTTGTGTTTAATTTGCTTACATCCGTCTTTCCAAACAGGCCGTGAACTTCTCAAGAGGAGAAACTCAATTTTTATTCTTTAAATGATGTGGACCTGGCTCAGCTCGTGGGGTCCACCATATTGTGGATGAAGCACAAGAAATTCACAAGGACTACGAGTCCTTTTACAGAAAACAAAGGAGACAACGCCATTAATCACATCACAGAAGAAGGATATTTGCAAATGCAAAGGGAAAAGTGGTTGAACCGGTTACTCTCCGTACTGGGGAGTTTTAGCATGGATTTTAGGAAGTTACAGTGAGCCCTTGCTGCCTCAGTTCAGGGTGAGGGAGTTTTAGTGAAAAGCAAGTCTCACAGCAGTCTAGGTACAATGCAGGCCTGAATCCCCACGGGAGAACCTATCCGTGGGCGTGGGTCCTGTGCATCTCCGAGTGGGAGCTGGGCCCACGCCATGCAGAATGGTCTCCTATATTTAAATATCTAGTGTCCAGCAGGTATTTAAAGGCCCTGCCATGTAAGAAATGCTCAATGAGCATTGGAAAAAGTATCTTATTATTCAAGCTGGGTTTATCTTTGGACTATTACTGATACTTCAGTTAAATGCTGTTATGGGTTGAATTATGTTCCCCTCCCAGATTCATTCATTCAAGTCCTAACCCCTAGTACCTCATTTGGAAACAAGGTCTTCACAGAAGTCACCAAATGAAAGTGAGGTCATTTGGGTGGGCCCTAATCCAACATGACTCGTCTTCTTATGAAAAGGGGAAATTCAGGGACAGACACGTATACACAGGGAGAACACCATGTGAAGCTGCAGATGACTGTTACCACGGGGGGAGAGGCTTGAAACAGCTTCCTCACTCACTCACAGTCCTAAGAACAGATCAACTTTGCCAATACCTTGATCTTGGAATTCTACCCTCTATAACTGTGAGACAGTGTCTGTTTTTAAGACACCTAGTCTGTGGTACTTTGTTATGGCAGCACTAGGAAATAAACACAAACACTTTAGTGTTTGATTTGTTAATGCAAAAAATGTATTAAGTATAGTATAATTAAGGTCTCATATATTTTAAGGAACAATAATTGAAGCTCATAGTTCCCTGTTAGATCATTCAATTTCACGTTTGTTGAAACTGCTGCCTTCAAACCAAAGGTAAACTGCAGTTTGCTGTCCTTTGGAGGACAAGGGTTAGTATAGTCTGAACTTTAGTTTCTTTGCAGATTATTTATACCACATGTACAATTAGAGTTTGGCAGATGATTTTATGACTGAGTTGGATTATGTAAATAAGCATAAAAGCCCAAAGCAAGTACTTGCTGTGGAAAAGCATCTTAATTTCCTACTTTGTATCAGTATAACCTTTGAAACCTACATAGATATTCTTGTGATTCCGTCCTGCAAGTCACCATTAACTGCAACTGGACCTGAGCCCTTAACAATTGCAAAGCTTCACTACCCTCAGAAACACTAGGTTTCTTTTCTATTCAACAAATTCACTTCAACCTACCCCAACCCCCAAATTAAACAAAACTTGAAAAACAAACCCTACTTCCTTTTTGGCTTGTGAGTGGCACTCACAAAGTGTCACTTTGCAAACGTGGCATTTAGAAATTGCTTCTTTCATTCTTCAATGGAGGGAGAGAATGCAAGAAGCACAAAAAAATCCCAGAGCTACAGAAAGCACATAAAATGGGGCTGTGGTGTCGATTGTACCATTTAGACAGGGATCAAGGTCAAGCACAGACATGGCTGCTGAGCGCTCACAAACATTCCTACTTCTGGCGGTCCTTGTCCTGGGTATCTTTAGTAAGCCAACCATGCCTTTTGTCTTTTCCTTCTAGGCAGTAGAAAACATCAGACACAATTTCATATCTAATGAGACTGTATTTGGCACTAGGCAAAATGTAGAAATTGTGAAATCAACACCTAAGCAGAACATGTATTTAGGTTTCAGAGTGTTAAAAATTTCTCCAATTAACTTAATTGAAAAAAATTTGTTTAACTTCCTAGAAATATACGACTGGAATGGTCTGTGTTTTTCTTATTAGAGATGATGGCAGGAACATTACTGCAAATAGGTTTAGGGTGTTCGTTTTAATGGTGGTTGGCAGATAGAAATCATTACCTCTAAATGATAGAATTCACACAAAATCTTTATGTTTACATCATTTCATAGAAGGAAATCAAGTTGACTTTACTATTAAATAAGTTTTTTATATTTTTAAGCAATGAAGTACTGATCTAGTGTAATTACCAGTTTCTCAAACATCGTAGATGCTGGATAAGTGTTTATTGGTCATCAGCATAGCAGATGATTAGCTGTGTGATTGTCCCTCCAGATATTTCTATCAGTACTTACTTGATGTGTTGACTGCCCTGTGGCATTGATTTCAAATTTCGGGCAAAGAATTAAGCATCATGGCCGTCTTTGTTCTTACTTGGGTTTTGCTTTGCTTTCCTCCCACAGCTGATCCCTGTGAGTGCCAACAGTTGCGATGTCAGTGTATTCAGACCCATTCTTCCTTTATTCCTTTCAAATTCATCTCAAAAGTTCAGCTGATCCTTGAAGGCGCCTACTGCAGCAGAAAAGAAGTTAGGTAAGTAGTGAAGATATAGGGAGAATAGAAGCCTCTAATACCAGACTTTTCTCTTTTTAATTTTTTCCCGGTTGTTTTGAGATATAAATGATATACATCATACATTTAGGGTACACAGCATTATGGTTTGAAATGGTATATTGTGAAAAGATTATTGCAATAAGTTTAGTTAATGTCCATCATTTCATATAGATGCAATCAAATATGTATAGATACATATGGATGCAATAAAAAGAGAAAGTAAAAAATGTATTTTTTCTTGTGTTTCTTACTTAGCAGAATAAATCTTAAGAATTCATATACATCTGAAATATATATTTATCTATCTATCTATAACCTCACCTCTTCTTTATATATCCATCCATCAAAGGACACTTAGGTCGTCTCCATATCTTGGCTGTTGTAAATAATACTGCTATGAACATTGTAGAGCAAATATCCTTCTGAGTATAGTGGGTCTTGATATATTTCCCTTTTGATATATTTCCAGAAGTGGAATTGCTACATCACATGTAGTTTTACTTTTAATTATTTGAAGATCCTCCACACTGTTTTCCGTAGTGGCTGTACCAATTTGCATTCCTACCAACAGAGCACAAGTGTTCCGTTTCCCCTATGTCCTCGCCAGTACTTGTTCTCTCTCGTCTCTTCGGCGGTAGCTGCTCTAACAGGTGTGAAGGGGTACCTTACTGTGGTTTTCATTTGCATTTCTCTAATGACAAGAGATGTTGAACACTTTTTCATGCCTGTGGACCATGTGTATATATTTGGAAAGAATATCTGTTCGGGTATTTTGTAGTACTGTGCTTTTCAAAGTGGGCATTTGCTGACAAATGTACTAAATTGAGAGTATAGGAGACCAGGCTGTGAGCATTATCCCTACACAGTGTGGAGAGATAATTGCCCAGTGTTTATGCTCTCATTTTCAAAAAAAATCATGTACCCACTCCAAAAATAAAAGACTCTCTAGTGGGGACATGATTAGGGTATGGACTCTTCTAAGTGGACATTGAAGTCCATTAACATGAACAACAAGCAAAGATACATGGATAATCTCGATTGTCTGGAAATCTCTCCATTACACATTGAAACACACAATAAATTCAGCATGGTCTAATGACTCTGGAGGTCAGCTTGACAACCTTTCTGAAGCATCAGCCTACAATCATAGAGCTTAGAGCCTGTGGGAAACACTTCTGCATTTTATCAAAACTTTTTTTTTTATTGTGAACTATACCATGCATACTGTTTTAGTTGTTCATTGCTTAGTAACACTTTGCCATTACTTAGTGACTTAAAGTAAATCTATTTATTATCTCATTGTTCTGTAGGTCAGCAGTCCAGGTGGCCTGACTATTAGTTAGTTAGCACCTCTATCACATCACACAATTATAATTTCTGTTGTTGTTGTGAGAAATCTTAGGGTTTCATAAGGGGCTAAAGTCAAGGTGTCAGCAGGGCTGAAGTCCCATGTGGAGGCTCTGGGTGGGAATCCACTTAGAGGATTATTTGTGTGGGTGGCTGATTTCAGCTCTTTGCAGTTGTAGGACTAAGTGTCCCTATTCTTGGTCCAGGGTTGCTCTCAGCTCCCAGAAGCTGCTTTCAAATCTGTCCCTTGAATGTATCTCATGCTTCAAATCTCTCTCATTTCTGCCACCAGCAGAAACAGCTCCCTGCTTTTAGGGACCATGCATTAGGCCCACCTGAATAATCGCACTTTGTTTTAATTTAGTCAACTGCTTAGAAACCTTAACTACATCTGCAAAATCCCTTTTGGCATGTAATGTGACATGGTCATGAGTTTGATATCCCATTGTGTTCACCTTCTTGGCAATTAGGGAGAGAAACTCGGTAGGCCTTCTTAGGATTCTACTTAAGCACACATGCAAAAGAGTGTATGAACACATATCCACACAGTTTAAAGAGTAATAATACCCCACTCACTTGCTACCCAGGCAAAAATCTAGAACATAATTACTACATAAAAAAGATCCACACGTGAAACTCATGTTATGGGCTGAATTTTGTCCTTCACAAATTTTTATGTTGAAGTCCCAATCTTCAATACCTCAGAATATGACTGTTTGGAAGTAGAGCCTTTAAAAAGTTAAGTTTAAGTGGGGTCATAAGGGTGGAACCTAATTCAATATGACTGGTGTCCTTTTAAGAAGATGGAGAGACACCAGGAATGTGTGCACACAGAGAAGAGGCCTTATGAAGACACAGCTAGGAGACAGCCAGCTGCAAGTCAAGGCAAGAGGCCCCAGAAGAAACCAGATCTGCCAACATCTTGATCCATAGCCTCCATAACTGTGAGAAAACAAATTTCTGTGTTTTAAGACACCCAGCCTGTGTTATACTGTTATGATAGCAAACTAATACAATTCTCAAATCATATACTTACCCCAAGCCAAAAAGTAACTACCATTTTAAACTATGATATTTCTTCCTTTTAAAAATCTTCTTAACATTAATATATAAAACCTAAAATAGCCGTGGCTGGTGTGGCTCAGTGGATTGATCACTGATCTGTGAACCAAAGGGTCACTGGTTTGATTCCCAGTCAGGGCACATGCTGGGTTGCTGGCCAGGTCCCTGGTGGGGGGTGGGGGAGAGGCAACCACACACTGATGTTTCTCTTCCTCTCTTTCTCCCTCCTTTCCCCTCCTTCTAAATAAATAAATAATCAAAAAAATAAAACAATGAAAACTTAAATCAATTACTATTTATTTTGTCTGTATTATGGACTGAGTGTGTTCCCACACCCCACATTAATATGTTGAAATCCTAACCCCTAATGTGGTGATATTAGGAGCCTTTGGAAGGTGGTTAGGTCGTGAAGGTGGAAGCCTCATGAATGGGATTACAACACTTATAACAGAGAACCTAGAGAGCTCTTTCACCCTTCCACAGTGGGAGGACACAGCAAGAAGATGGTCATTCATGAACCCGAAAGTAGATTTTCACCAGACACTAAAAGTGCCTGCACTTTGACCTTGAACTTTCCAGCCTCCAGAATTGTGAGAAATAAAACAAATATTTGTTGTTTAAGTCAATATTTTTGTGACAGAAGCTGAAATGGACTAAGGCTGCTTTTGAACTTTAGGTCAAAGAAATCACACTAAATGTATTGTTTTGTGACTTGCTTCTATTATTCAACATTATATTCTTCAATACCTGCATTTTTATGTGTTTAGATGTAGTTAATTCAATGTCAGTGATATTCATTGTAGGAATATTAAATCAATAAATACAAAAATTTTTTATCCAATCCACAATTGGTACACATTTGGGTTTTTTCCAGGTTTTTACTATTATCGACATTTTATGACTCCTGGTTCACGTACATGAGAGCATCTAGAAATTATTGCTGGGTTTAGGGTGTTCACATCTTCGCCCTTACTAGGTATTGCCACACTATTGCAGCTGACACGCCTTCCTGCATTCAATCATCTGGTGCTTCACATACTGGCCAATCACTGGCTTTGTCAATTTGATGGGTAGAAATTGGTATCTTTTATTTTCTAATTAACACGTATCTATTATTAATGAGGTTGAAAATTTTTTCATATGTTTTGAGCATTTGTGTTCCCTTTTCTGTGAAATTATTATCAACTTCTTTGCTTCTTTTGCTATTTGGTTACTATCCTTTCCCCCATTGACTCACAGGTTTTCTTTATATAGTCTGGATATTAATCCTTTGTCAGATATTTGGATCAAAAAAACTCTTTTTTCAATTTGG